>LVTN01000657.1:55683-108218 GCA_001649415.1 Musa itinerans | reverse complement strand
CACACACACATATATATATATATATATATAGAGAGAGAGAGAGAGAGAGAGAGACACACACACACACACACACAATTACAAGGATTAAATTGTGGTGAGGATGACATCATTGACCTTCCTTGTAAAATGTATGGGTGGGCATATGCTAGAGTGAGGTGAACAAGATGGAAACCAGCTGTGAAACAAGAGTTGTGGAGACTCAGAACAAAAGCCAGTGAGAAATTTTATAGGCAGGGGTCAGGATGCTGCTGATGAAGACAACAATTATTCATATGAATATAGCATGGGAGTATGGGTTTGGGAGAAACAGAAGTGGACATGTAGGAAAAGTGAGAAGGAAAGAGGAGGTTGATGAGAGCAGAAGGGAAATAAGGCCTGAAGAGGAAACATTTGGGGGTTGTAAATTGATATGTATTAAACAAGACCTGGTCTAGTCGGGTTATTTGGAAATTACGTTTCCCTGATCCAAACTGGCCCAATTGGAGCTGGAAAACTTAATATGAGCTTGCTGAAATTTTGTTAGGTTCTGGTGTCCTTTTCCTTTTGTTTCTTCATATAGTTTTTGGAGTGTCTCAAAAAATAGATCTTTCTTAATGTAGTATCTAGAGTGTGTCGAAAAATAAAAAAAGACACCTTTGATAATCGAGGGGTTAATGAAAAAGATTTGCTGAAATGATCCACACAGAACAATTCTAACCTCAGTATGCATAGTTCTATGGTTCTATTCCTTTATTATGTGTATTAGATTATTAAAGCTATAAATTTCAGTATCTATTGTATTTGATTTGACAGTTAATGCTATTGTAAGAATTTATAAAAGCATAATAGATACAAATAGGTTACTTTTGCTGACATTAGTTTGACTTTCGGAAGACAAATTGTTGCACTGGTGTAACTTGTGTGATTATCTTGCTTATTATCCTCGATACAATTTTGGAGGCTCGTTGCTATATTTGTTAGCAAAGAATACTTAGTATAGTTGCTGCCATGATTACGGTATGTATTTCTTCTTCGAGTGAACCTGTTCTCTGTGCTTGCTTTATATGTTTCACTGATTAGGAAGATTTTAGCAGGTTTCACCAAGTGGATAGTGATGATTTAACCATAGCAGTAAATTTTTGGTGGAAATCAGACATGATGTCTAACATGTTGGAACACATGGATCCATATTATTTGAGGCGGATATTGAATAGGTATTATGTTGCATTACCCTTTTGAAATGCCGTTTCCTTGCAGTTGCTGTATTTTGTCTGGCATAACCAAACTATATGCATCTTAACCCTTGGTATTCATATCCTAATAAATGTTAATTTTTTCTTTTCTTCTGAATGTGCAACTGTTTTTGTGGATATCTAATTAGAGTTTACATCTTTTTTCTCTTCTGTTTGCCTTATGGGATGGCATTCCTACCTTCCTGACGTATAAATAGATTGGTGGAGAAGGAAAAGGTACACATTTTTCAGTTTCATTCATATTATTTAATGGTAGGAATTTTCTGTTTTGTGGAATCTTTCTGTTTAGCCTCCATTATTACATTTTATACCTATTCTCTTGTTACCGATAAACTATCCTTTTGTCAGAATAAGAATTATCTAAGTTGACCTTGTGTCTTAGTTACCAAGTCCTTCGAATTTTCTATGATTTCAGTTATTTGCTTCATCAAATATAGTAATGGTTAATTATTGGTCATTAATTAAAAAGGTTGGAGGTAACACTTCAATAAAATGTGAAAAAAGATAAATAGGATGAAAAAAGGAAGATAAGAAAAAAAATAAAAAAACTCATGGAAGCAAGGTGCTTAAGGCAAAATCAAGCAAATATAAATAATTTAGGTTGAAGATTGTTACTTTAGGCAAATTCCTAGCATATCCTAGGTTGAATCTTGGGCACCATTAAGTGCATCAATATTTAGAATGTTAGGAAAATGATTTAATTTACTTCACTGTTATTAGCCTGAACAAGTTTTACAATTTAATAGGTTCCTAAATCCACTCACATTTTGGAACTCCTATTCTCATCTCCATGGTTGTACCTTTAGTTTTCTACATCGAAATCTCTATGACCCCATATCTGTATTTTTTCTAAAGATTTTTAACATGTAGTTTGTGTCTCATGCAACGTTAAACCATGCTAGCAAATGTAATCTGTTGATCAGATGGATCAAGTATTTCTTCTTTGCGATCAAGTGTCTCTTCTTAGCCCCAAAGACCATCCTTTTAATCTTATAGTTTATGATTCAATTAGCCTGTATCTGCATTTTGGATGTGAAGTTTCTCAGCAATAAATGTTTTTAGTTTACTACCCACACTTTGCCTTGTTTTAGTGACCACCTCTGTTCTAACTTAACTATAGCTGCATTTTGCCTTATTTATTTAATCACCACCTCCACCAGCGTCTACAACAAATATATCCGAGTCTGCAAACTACATCTTTGTTTTCAACGTTTAATGGGCTATATATGAAGTTGTTCTGAGAAGCATGTTAGTCTTGTTGATTTGAATATGTGATATTTTATTGTATTTTTCAATGACTCTTTAACTGATAGGTAACTTATTGAATTTCAGTTGCAATTTAACTATGTAATCTGTTTACATTCTGCTGGGAATAGGACAGAATCAAATGTTACATGAGAGCTTCAGTGGTGGTTCCAAATTTATAGAAAATTATCAACTTGCTGATGATGCCTCAGAAGGTTAGCCTTCTTCCTGAAAAAATTTTAGATTGATCCTTGCAACTGCATGACTTTTATGCATCTTTTCATGTTATTGGCCTGTAATGAACACGAGTTTGATGAAGATATGTAGACACTATTGTCGAGTAGATTATTTTTTATTAATATATAAGTAGTTGAAGATGGAAGCTTCAATCGCTACCTTGGATGCCTAATCAACTCTGACATTTTAAGAGTTGTTTTAACCTGTGTGCGGATTAAAAGTTATCTTAGATTTATGAAATGAGGTGCAGAATGCTCTGCCTTAATATAATGCCTTATGCCCATGGTGTGGAGTAATAGAACAAGCGTGTATCCAGAATTTATATTCTGATGGTCAACATGAGCATGCAACAGGCCCGGTGATGACACTGTGTGTATCCAGAATTTATATTCTGATGGCCAACATGAGCATTCATGTGGCATGCAGGCCCAGTGATGAGTGTATGGCCATGCCTACTGTAGCAGAGTAGTGCTTCAATCCACAGTTCAGCTTGTTGCCAGGAACATGTTGGGCCATGCTTTGCTTGTGAATTGAATAATTTACTTCTGGGTCAAATTAAGGTCTTTGGAGTTCCATAATATTATTTTGAAAACAACACGAGTTTTTGTACGTGGTTGAACATGCCATTATTGTGTGCCATTTGCATATAAATGAAAAGATTCATATAATGCATTCTGGCCCATGTTGAATGGGCCTTTGTACAATGCAATGACATGTAGACACAATGTCAGTTAGTCACAAAACTAGAGTTCACCATTTTGGGTATCAAACTTGTCTCGGAAATTTGTCGGGTCGGTACATACCAATTTGTACCGATGTACTGACACACGGTATGCTTGGGAATGCCAACGGGGACTCGGGTGATCTGCGTCTCGGTCGCCAATTGTACTTGTCCATACCGCCCATGCCATACCAACTCAAGCGGTACAACAAGCCTTGCACAAAATCATAGCCTTTTTGTTGATTAACAAGTCTTGTGCCTACGCATTCCCAGCACAATTCCTTTCCACGAAATTGAGCATCTTTGCTTGCACCTTATGAAGTAATTTAGATGCAATTTTAAAACCAAAAGTAATTTCCAAGCAGTGGTGATTTTTATCAAGAGATAGCATTATGTCCATATTGTTGCAAATTAATGAGTTAAAGTTATCTTTATTTTTTTATCCATTGCATTTTAATTAATGCTTCTTTTAGATAAATGTAATATTGATCACTTTGAATAGGACACTGTTGGATGCAAATACCTTTATCAAGGAACAATTCAAAACAGAACAAATGACTTTCCTAGTTTATTCGAACATATTTTCAGAAAAATAAAAATTATTAACCTAAATTAAGAATGTGTTTTGGGAGATGACAGAAATAGATTTTTCATGTCTAGACTAAGGTTAGAAGTATTGGTTTCAGTTTTAACTACTATAATTTTTTGCATAGGCTCCAAATTGGTTGATCTCAAGTCAAATTTGGATCAATCAAATCCAAATTAAAAAAATAAATTTGTGGCCAGAATCGATTAGAAATAAGTCCAAATTGATAAGATTTTGTTGGAATCAGCGGATTTTGGGAAAAAAATGGCTGAATCAAACAATTTCCAGCCAATTTTGGCTAATTTTTGGACAATTGAGTCATGAAGTCTTTATCTAATGATTAAATAAAAAGAAATGAAGGAGGAATGGACATGAGAGGAGAAACAAAAAAGACGGAAGAGAGAGAGGGGAGGACCGAAGTAGGAAGTGGAAGAGGGGGCGGGGGCCTAAAAGAGTGGGGAGAAGATAGAGAGAGAGAGAAAATACAATAAACTCGTGCTTGTACATCCTTTATTTTTAGAAATTTAGAAATTTTCAATTTTAATATTTTTAATTATTTCAGATTGGTTTAGATCTCACCAATCTCATTCAATTGGTCTGGTCGATATTGATTCTATTGTTGCTGGCTAATTACGACTCCAATTTTGATTTTGTATAGGGTGATGAGATGCTTTTTCTTTTAATAAAATAAATAATTAGGTGTCTTATTTCATTGCTCATGTAAAGATCATTTCCTCAATGCACATAGTTGCAAACATAGGATAACATGGTTGTTGGGGAAAAATAGTTATCACTTAGCATATAATGAGTTGCGATAATCTCCTACACTGGCACCCACCCATTTATTTATTTGTACAGGCAGCTAAATCAAATGAAACACTTATATCACATGCACAAGCAAACTTACAAATCTTATTACAGAACAACTGCACTTGAAATGCAACTGCAGAATTGTTTTTCCTTGGATACCAGGATTTCCTTTCATAGAATTAGGATATTTATGGAAATCGAGCAAATAACTTCTGGTGTAGGATTCTTGATGATTCAGTATGCTGATGTATAATCTGTCCCATGTTTAATCTGTTATGACATTTCCTCATGCAATATGATTCTCTTGTAATAACTTGATCAGACAATCATGAAATGGATCGCTGTAAGCTGAGAGATACTACAAAAGAAAATAGCAGGAGGCATGGAATCTTGCAGCAGCTGGAACCCTTTGCACTTCATGTGCTATATGAACTTGTCTCTTTAGTTCATAATACTATTAGTGTTGATAATCAAAATGGATCTACTGAGTCCACTTCAAAAGATTCGTCTAGTCCAGATGTTGAAAAGGAGCAGATAGTGAAAGATAATCCACCTGTGTCAGAAATTGACACAGTTGCAAACATCTTTTTGGCTGTTGAACCACTTGTGCTCCGAAATATTCTGCTGGGAATGGTGGTAAGCATATACTTTGCTTATATTTCAAAGGCATTAAATGTGATTGACATAAATTGCCGTATAAGCATATCAATGAGAAAATTTGTTAGTCTGAACTGTATTCTTATAATGTTGCTGTAGATTGGTCAAGTAAGCAAGCAAGCACAAATGATGAACTGGAGTAGTGCATTTTATTTCAAGTACTTTATTTCCAGGCACAAATTATGAAATAAGTTGATGTAAGTGTAACAAGATAATTTCTTGAGATCATCTTGATTGTAGGAACAAAAGTGCCCTAGATCATCTTCTATAACAGAAGTGTTTCATCTTGAGATAATCTTTTATAACAAAATTCAGATCCTTGAAATGTGAAGATGAAAAGATGCAGTTCAAGAAACTAAATCTGCAAAATAGTCCTGATCCTCTACCTTAGGGACAAGGTGTATCTGAGAGACATGAAGTTGTTGTGGAGCAAATTGAATCCAATCTAAGGACATGTGGCAATTCGTTTGTGAGCAAGTTGGCATTCAGACTTCAGACCATAACAATTTAAGCTAGGCCGTATTATTTGTTCAAAAAATTGCTTCCTTGTTATTTATCTGAATTGATACTGAGTGTATCATCCTTTTCATTAGCCATTTTCAAGGAGACAATATAGAAACCATTACCTACTAGCTATCTAGAAGGGTTATTGGTTCTTCTTTCATTCAATGTAAGGCTTTTTGCTAAATTATCACAATAGAAATGACTTGTTTTTGCAAGTGAGTCACCGATGACTAGCCCTACTGGAGGGAAATAAAAAAGTTACTGAAGTCCTACTTGAGGGAAATACAAGTTACTGTTGGTTTTGCTATCATACTATTACAACGTTCTAACAGCCTACATTATCAGTCTAAATTGAACTAATAGAGAATCCACACTTCTTTTAGCATCACTTTCCAAGGACATTGGAAGCCCTTATCTTGCACATGCTTTCACCAAAGGGAGCAGAAGTTCTGACGAGGAAGTTTGATGAGATGGATCAACAAATCATGAAAGAAGAACAGTGAGTAGATCGTTAACTTCTTTTTTCATAGACATGCAACTTGAGAGATGAATTTCTTATTGCCTCCCTTCTGTTGATCCAGGTGTGAGTTTTACCGTCAATTTTATGGTGTTTTCGATGACCAGTTTGCTGCAATGGATGCAATATTGAATGGGAAAGAATTATTTGCTCTTCAGGTACTTGATTTTCTGCAGTGATGTATCCATTCTGCGAACCGTCTTCTTTGAGCTAAATATCTAGCGCAGGAATTGTGCCTATCTAACACTAATAGAAATCAGCTGATATGATGAGCTTCTATGCCATCAGCTTTTTTCCCTAGGGAAGATTTTTTCTGCATGGATACGATAGATTTCTTTTCCTTTTATTCAGAAAAGAAAGTGTCATGCGCATAAGAGAGACTACCAAGGTTGCATTGCTTTGCTAATAATAATCACGGAACTGCATTGCAGGCATTCAAGAATGTGATGGATAAATACCTTGGGGCACATCCTGACCAGCGAAATAGTTGATGGAGCTAAAGGCGTTCGAATTCAAGATCAAGCTTTCTGCAAAAACTTGGAAAGGTTCCATCCTTGCCAGTGGATCATTTAAGAGAATGTCGAGGTTATAAGCCCATGCTCAACTAGAGATGAGTAGGTTATTATGTAACTTATCAAGTATGAAAAAAAAAAGAAAATCTGTTTTGATTAAAAGTTACATTATTTATTTCCAATTGTTAAAATTTGATATAGATTTGCATCTTTTTCTTATCACTCAAGTTCTTGGAATTTGTGATAACCCACCCAGTTCAAAGTATTTATCATGACAAGCTGTGAGCATTCTTTATTTTACTTGTATGTACCATCCATCACTCTAGTTTTTCTAATGGATTTGCACTGTACTCTTGAATTCAATTTCATGTGTCTAATTTGACTTGCACATCATGATGTTGAAGCTTAATATAAGTTGAGTTTCTTTTCTTCTGACAGTTTTTAAGTTTTTGGGTAATCCTATTCCTATCAAGTGTTTTGTTTTCCTCTCTCTCGCTCTCTTTTCTTCATGTGGTAATCTCATCGTACGTAAGCTTTTTTTAATTTCTTTTTATATTGCTGTGTTTGTTGGAGAATGTGATCTGCCCGCCTTTCCAGTGGTATCTGTCGAAAAGGATTGCTAAGGATTGATGTAATGACAATGCTTTCTTGAGTGACTCATTTGTGTGCGATTCGTTTGTGCTTTGTTCAAGATAAGGAAACATTCAAGGTTTCTACCATTCTCTTTGCGTGTGATGCATCCATCTAGCATTAGAAAGTATTCAAAGTTGTTCTTGATGCATTCTAAACTCTCTTTGGCACACTTTCATATACGATATACGTGCTCAGGTACCCAACGATGATATTTTCGCCCAACATAAAGAAGTGTGTGACATGGCCAATGCATCTCCTTTGCACATTATGTGTTTGTTGAAAGAAAAAGAAAATTGAAGCGCATGACATTATCGATGCATCCTTTTTTGTGCATGATGTGTTATTCTTACGACGAAGAATCGCGCATCCAAAGCATCTCTTTTGCATTTTGCATGTGTTGGTTTTGACTAGGGAAAAAAAAAAACCTAACTTATCTCAAATTGTTCTCTTTTAATGCATTTATCCTAAACAAAAAGAAAATCAAATGATAATTAGTAATTTTTTTAATGTAGGAGACAACAAATGAGATTCCATTATACTCAATAGGGACAAGCTTTTGCCTCGAGCACAATATAAATGATTTGATCATTATTTTTGAACAATTAAAACTTGACATATGAAATCCTATTAGTGCATGATGAACATTCTATCACGGTCACCAAAGATTATAATAAACCAATTGGGCATGCCACATCAACATAAAACCTAAAGGGAATATTACCTTATTATATTAAAGCAATCTTCATGCTTATTCTTTCATTTGAAACTTACAAAATAAACTCATACGAGCATATATTAATTTATCATCAAAAGATGTTTGTCAGACAAATTATCATCAAAATCTTTTATAGAAAATAAAATGCGTGCATCTTCCATATCCAATCGAAATGGGATAAGATGCATTTGATACGAACATTTTTCGTATAAAAAAAATTCTCTTTATCCAAGTTTTGAATACTTAATAAAATTTTCTCTTCGGGACATCATAATACTTGAAAATTAATATTGATTGAAGCCCACTGTGTCCTACTTTTTCAAACAATGTCCAACTTTATATTTTCATTGTGCACAAATTACTTCCATATATTTATGTGTATATCATGTAATTGATCTCATTGTTAGATTAGATATGTAAAACTACAAACATATATATATATATACATATACATATACATATACATATATATATATTTATATATATATACATATACATATATACACACACACACACGAACACACATATATATATATATATATTCTGAGGATAGATATGTAAATAATATATTATTTATTGGATTTTATATAAGCCCTTCTTTTCTTTCTCCTTTCCCTTATTCTCTCTGTAGCGGAGAAGAGGGGAAGAGAGAACCCTAACAAGCGAAACAGAAGAGAAGGCGGAAGGATGGATGTGGTGAAGGTGCAGCAGATGTCGGGGAGGGCGGTGGAGAAGGTGATCGTCCATCCGTTGGTGCTGCTGAGCATCGTCGACAACTACAACCGCGTCGCCCGCGACACCCGCAAGCGCGTCATCGGCGTCCTCCTCGGCTCCTCCGCCAAAGGCACCGTCGACGTCACCAACTCCTATGCAGGTCAGGGCGTAATCCGCCACCTGATCACTTTCCCGATCTCTTGCCATCGTCTTCTGGTTTAGGTGTTGCATACTTTGTTTCATGTTCCTAGAGTGTCTAGAAATAATATGGAACTATAGGTTAATGATTCGGTTGTCTTGATTCTTTCCTCTTTTCCTTCTCCATTTCTTCGCGTCGAAGGTTGCAAAAGATAAGTATGGAAGATGTCTCACGGCGTAATTGGAATCAAAATTAGGTTTATGTTGTTGCCCTTTACTCATGTTTTTGCAAATAAGTATAAGGAACCTATGGGTTAAAAGTTTGGTGTAGGTGTGAATTCTTTCTTTATGTTCTTTTTCTGTTTGTTTGTGTGTCTCTGTTTGTTTATTTCAATCTATTGCTTAAGAGAAGTATGGAAGACGATATTTATCTTAACTGGAAATCAAAATAGAGTTTTTGTTGCTGTCTTCTACTGATGGGTATTGGCTTCAGTTTGCTGGTATTGCTACTTGAGGATATGGTTGATTTATTATGCGGATTGATTTCTGTTGTAAGTTTGACTAGGTTTGAGTATAATTAGAATTTTTCTGTACCCAATAGTTATTTTTATAAATTAATTTTTCATTATTTGTATTTGATGTTGTTAAGTACAGATGCACTATATTTTAGATGTATGTTGAGTTAGGATAGGTTTCCAAATTATTGGTAGTCCACCTCCACCAGTGTTGTTTGGGAGCTTAAATGATTTTAGTTCCAGTTAAAAATGAAGGGCTACTTGAATTATGATAGGGGATAAATAGTCAATTGGAACATTTTAATTGACTGATATGGTGGTGAGTCTGGTGACCCATCTTGATCAGTTGCTTTAGTATAATTTCTTATGATCTGAGCATTACTCACTGTCTAGAATTTCTTATCTCCTACTAGCTGTAATTTATGAGCTTCATAGTGAAACATACAAAATCAGATTAGCACGTCATTTGGGCTGCTACCAACTGTTCTGAACCAAAAATGTGTAATAGTTTTGTTATCCCAAGTCACCAATGCACTTAGCAAAAGCATCCAGACAAGATCGTATGAGATTAGTCTTGAATGTTTACAACAAATTTAACATAAATGTAAAGGATTCTAAGTTTATGTATATGCTATCTTCATGCAGCATCATGTAATCAACAATGTTATGTTTATGTCAGCACAATTTGCACAATGTGAATAATTTACCTCTGACTCATTTGAGGAGTTTGTTTTCTCTATTTGCATAAAGTATCATCTGCATATCCTACATATATGCTGAAGTATGTGTCATACTATCAGGAAGCATTTGACCAATATCTGTTTTTGATATAACTATGCCATGGATGCTGAAGGCATTTTGAAGTGATTCATATTTTTCTCTTTTTCCATGTATGTTAAACAAAGAGCAAATATTTTCTCATCTTACATTTCTTTTCTCTTCTTTTCTCCACCAAATGCCCAAAGAGAGTAATGAAATGCCAACATCAAAACTTATTGTAGCAGAACAAGGATATATGTAACTTGTTCTCATGGTTTCAAGGTTTGAACAAATAAGAATGCAAAGAGCAGAATGTCTACCTTAGGTAGAACAAGGTGAAGCCAGACGGCAAATTGGTAGAGCAGAGTTATATGTCAAAATAATTGCCTTTTATTTTGATTTTCAGATTACTAAGTGGTTTATGTGAATAATCTGCTTAATGTTCTAAAAAAGGTGGATTTAGTTTGCAATTAGTGGGGTTTACTATTTGTTAAGTTATGCATCATTATAATAGTGAGACAAAGGGCATTCTATACTTTGAATAGGATTAAAGAATCAAAGTTAACAAATAAATTGATATAGATGTTGGATCATGTTAGACAGCTTTTGTTATAATTAGACTGTCACTAATTTCTGAGACCTTGCTTAGCATAATTCTAGCTGAATGCAGATAGTTGTTCAAACGGATAAGTAGAGGTTTGCTCCATAGTTTAATGAATTGGTGAAATTGTGAGATAACGATTCAAGCAGATACTATAATGCAGGGATGACCAATTCTAAATGATTAAGCACCATATAAGTTGCAAATTTTGAGCTGATGCATTATTTTTATGTAAGTTTCTTGGCTATATTTCTTTATTGTGCTTCGTGCAGTTAATTGGGTTTCTTGGACATTATTCCATCCCGTTATATTAGTTGTTGTTATCAATCAGATTTTTCAGTACCCTGTTTATTTCTTTATTTCAAGTGTTCCTATGTTTGATTTATTCTTATATAATACATACTGTTCTTCCAGTCAGATTGATTTTGTTCTAGTTCCTTAAAGCATATTGCTCACGTGTTTTATGTGCAGTGCCTTTCGAAGAAGATGAGAAAGACCCAAGCATTTGGTTTCTGGATCATAATTACCATGAGTCAATGTTCTCCATGTTTAAGAGAATAAATGGTACCACCTTGTTCAAACTTAAATGTGTCCTTAAAGAGTTCAAAGGTTTCATTCTATGTTTGAACCAAACTTACTGTTCTGCAGCCAAGGAGCATGTTGTGGGTTGGTATAGCACAGGACCAAAACTAAGGGAGAATGATTTGGACATTCATGCTTTGTTCAATGAGTAAGATTATGAAATCATCGAACTTGCTTTTCTTAGTTGTGAACCATGAGATTTTTTTGTGGATTTTTTTTCGGAAACTTATTTTTTAAAGCTATTTGTAGAGGATCAAAAAACTTTTCTGGTTTCTTCTTGAAGACATGACTGGTGGTTCTCTATATGGCTCATTGATAGAGTTTCTATCATGTGATCATAATTTGCACCTTTGCACAATAGTAGCTAGTTGCAACATCCCAAAGATTATTTCAACTTGAATCTGATTTATTTGTTCAATTATTCTTTGGCCTATCCTGTCAAACATTGGCAATATTAGATGTAAGACACTTTCAACAAGTCTTTCCATGTTTGTGACTTTTATGATAGTTAATGGTGGATATCACAAATACGGTGACAAGAACCCATGAGCCCCAGTTATTTGTGGTTGACTACATCAATATATTCTTTTGCAGAAAAGACCAATACTTCACATGCTTTCTATTTTTTAAAAAATAATAGGTCTATCAGAAGTACACAGACCCACCTGTGTGGTTTCTGGATTATGCTTCCTTTCACTTTCCATTTTTCTTCATCTGTTACCTGTGAAGTTCTTGTTATGTACCGAAGTTTGCTGGTTAAGTTTAATTTCTTTTTCCATAAAATAACATTTACAGAGGTAAATTGAAACTCAGGTTTTAAGTTAATCTTATGCTTCTCACTGCAGTTATGTTCCTAATTCTGTTTTGGTGATTATTGATGTCCAACCTAAAGAGCTTGGTATACCTACCAAAGCCTACTATGCTGTTGAAGAGGTCAAAGAGGTAAGGTTGACTGGTCTAGTGTATTATTCTACTATGCATTTTCCAATTTTATTTGGTGTGGTGTGCATGCAAGGCTCTCACTCTTTAGTACACATTGATTGCAGAATGCTACCCAGAAAAGTCAGAAGGTGTTTGTGCATGTGTCTTCAGAAATTGCTGCTCATGAAGTCGAGGAAATTGGTATGCATTAACTAAGATTGTTTAATTTGAAACCAGCTTGGTTTGTTTAGATAATTTAATTCTTTGACTAGTTGTTGAATAGCCTCTCGAACTGCATTATGCTCTATACAGTAAAGAAAATTTAGCAATTTCTTTAACTTAATGACTCAAATTATCAATTGTTTCTTAATTGCTTGTGTCTTTATAGGGGTGGAACACTTGTTGAGGGATGTCAAGGATACAACAATCAGTACGCTTGCAACAGAGGTTATTTTCTTCAGTGTGCTGAATTATTCTTTAAAGAATTGTGGCTAATTTCAGAGATGCTATTTACAAGATTGGATATCAAACTAGTGACATGATTTAGAGATGACGATAACAACAAGCTAATTTTCCTGTACCTGATACAGGTCACCGGCAAACTTTCAGCCTTGAAGGGGCTCGATGCAAGGTTACGTGAGATACGTAGTTATCTAGATCTTGTAATTGATGGCAAGCTACCACTGAATCATGAGATTTTGTACCATTTGCAGGTACATCTGTTTTCTATTTTCTTTTGTTCATTTTATGCCAACACTTTTCACATTGCACATGCATATATATTCGCGTACATGATTCCTGTAGCTCTAGCAAATTAGGGACAAGATATATTGCACTTTTGTTTCGTTAAATATTTGTTTATATCCACTTGTCTTATGTGCATGAAATAGTGGAATTGATTATGGCATAATATTGCTTGTTCTTTGGAATTGCTTGAAATATAAATCTTCCATTTATGATTGGTGAAACATTAGTTACACAGTGACTTCTTGAAATAAATGACCCTTATCAAGGTGAGTTTAACTAGAGGAGATTTATCCATAGTTTAGATTTGGGTACTTGTTTTCGTTTTTACAAAAACATTCATAAAAAGATCTTCTCTAGTATGGGTTTTTGTATCCCAGCTTGTACAACTTTCTTCGCTGCTAATGTTTAAAAGTTGCTACACATACTACTTACCAGTTAACAGTTTAAGATGATCGTTTAAATTAACACAGTTGATCTTAATGTATTTTGTCTTGATATATTTTGAGTACTTAAATTTCCAATAAGAATATCAATGCGTAAAGCAAGGGATGCAATCTTGTATCGGACCCTTGTGTTGGTCTCTAGTTGGACTGGTATATACTGCAGGTACCCGTGTTTCAACATTCGGTACACTGGTATGTATCAGATTAGAAGAGCGGAAGTGGTGGAGTGAAGGAGGAGACATGGTGGTGCAGAAGGAGAGGATGAAAGGTGGCTGCAGAGTATAGGAGGAGAGACGGCGGCATAAAAGGAGAGGGAAGGAGGTGGCAGAGGAGGGGACGAGGAAAGGTTGCAAACAGGAGAGGAGGGAAGGGGGAGAGATGGCATCTTAGCAGGGGAAGAGTGGAGGAAAGGAGAGGAGCACAAGGCAAAGGATGAGGAAGGGAGGAGTACTGACACTAGGGTCCATGGTGGTAGACATGGGCAGCACCGATTGTAAACCACGAGGGATGCAGGCGATGGCGGATGCACGTGCAGATGCAGGCGGGCATTGGGGAGAACACAGATAACTTAGGTTTTAGGGTATTAATTTTAAATTTAAAATTTTAAAAATAAAAAATGAGTTGGGCTTATTGCTTGGTTCACAAGGCTTGCGGAGTGGTAAGCTTGGTATTTCCGAAATTGGGCTGGTCCTTCTGCTGGTCGATGGTAGGACCAGTAAATACCAGTCATACTGTACCAAACCGGGCCAAGTTGCTTTCCATTCTTAAAAGTATGTCAAATTTTCTTTCTAAAATGTCTGGTCTTATGAGAAACACTAAGCACTTGCTTGTATGCTTATCTAATTTTTGCTTGGATTTATACTTCATCATTTCCTGGTTACGCTGCTGAAGACAATGGGGTTTTGGCCTAATTGTTAAGCTAAATTTGTCATGAGCAATTGTGCATATGAACATCTACTTTTTGAAACTATTTTGCTGTACTATTTCTAATTAACTTTTTTTGTCTATCTAAATGTTCACTATATGCAATTCAGGTAAAATAAGTATATTGTTCGTCTATCCTTGATATTTCTAGTATTTCATCATACAACTGTAATTATATATATTTTTTGGTTTCAGTTTTGTGCATTTTATACTACTGATGTCAATTTGCATTCATCAACCTGTGCAATTCTATCCTAGATGCCAAACTCCTGGCTAGAAATTCTTGGCAGAGATTTACAAATATTTATTGTTCGATAATATATTGAATCTCAAGTGAAATTTCTTTTACAGGACATATTCAATCTACTTCCAAATCTTAACGTCAATGAATTGATCAAGGCTTTTGCAGGTAACGTTCCTGCCGCAAATGAAGGAGAGAAGTGTTGTTAACTTAGCACAAATTTACTCTTCTTTTTTCCTTCTTGCAGTGAAAACGAATGATATGATGTTAGTTATATATCTTTCTTCCCTCATCCGGAGTGTTATCGCACTTCACAACTTGATAAACAACAAAGTAAGTTAAGCTTCTTTTCCATTTTTTTTTTACTATATATAAGTTTATATATTAATTTTGTTTTACTGGTTAGGAAGTTTCAGATTGGGTAAATTTGGTTATAGATTTCAACAGTTTGGATTTTGTATGTAACCGCAGTGGAGGAAGTTTCAGATTGGGTAAATTTGGTTATATGTAACCGAAGCAGCGTTAACACCTCATCTGACAGCATACTTTTTTGGGATGATTTGGTGTGCATGTAGATTTTTTAAAACCTATGATTCGAAATTGATATATACTTTACGGTTTGAATCAACAATCTGCTGTTGCTCTCTCTCCATAGCTATGATTCGAAATTGATATATACTTTACGGTCTGAATCAACAATTTAGATTCATCTGCTGTTGCTCTCTCTCTATAGAGACACACATACATATATACCATGTTCAATTAAATTAATTGTGGAAGGGCTTTCTTGTATCTGATATCGTGGTACACTTGTATTGTTCCGTGTGAAACAAACATTTGACATGACACTGTTTCATGATGTTAGATGCTCAACAAGGAACATGAGAAAGCGGAAGACTCGAAACCCACTGCCATACCGAGTGCAGCAGGAAGCTAAAGTTAAAGATCATACAGCCTGAGATCTTCCTATGGGGGAGATAGACCTAATGGTCTTTATTTTCAGTAGTTATCATTGTGCTGTGGCTCCATTTTGATGTGTTCTACTAGTGAAATACAAAGAATTAATTGATCGAGGATGCATATGTTGAAATTCTCTCTGTAATCAGTATGTCATTATGTTTTTCTAGTTTAGTACACTCTGAAACAGAGGTTCATTTTGATTTATAGGCCTATAACACCTCAAAGGTTAATCACTACACTGTTTCTTAATCTTTGAACTAGTGAAGATACCACCTCACTTGTGTCAGTGGGTAGTGGCACATATGAGAAGCCACCAGAGATTGGTTACAGGCATTATTAAACACAAATTCATATTCTCTTTTAACTATGCTATTGTCAGGGATGACAATGGTTTATCTGATCCACTTAAATTGAGAGGTCTAATTATGGATTATTCATTATAGTTAGCTACATTTAATATTTTAATATTTATATTTTTAAAAAATATATTGAGATTCTTATATTTATAAGATTAAAATATTTAATCTTATTTTTTCATAAAATAAATGTCCGAACCAATCATAATCATGACTAATTCTTAACAATATCGTGCTGTGATGTACGAAAAATAAATTTTAAATAAAATTAAAAAGATAATTTCATAATGTTAATCCCGTTGATATTAATTTTTTTTTGTAATTTTTATGTACACGCTTTCTTTTTCCAGCTTCGTTCTCTTAGATATTTTCTATAGAGTACTTTACTTTCCAACGAAATCTTCAAAGACAGAGACAGAGACAAAGAGAGAAGGTAAAATATAATATATATGTTGAAATCATAAATATATATATAAATCTTCAAAGACAAAAGGAAAAAATAAGATTAAATATTTTACTTTCATAAATAAATATATATATATAAATCCAAATGTAACTTTTAAAAAAGGAGATCTTTAATTAGCTCGGCAGAATTAGGTATGGTGGGAAAAAAATTTTACAAGTGCCCTAATCCTATGGTTAATCAAATGTTAAATGACAATTCCAACAAATTGTTTATCTGACCTTATGAATACATATATACTTGAGATTCGAATCCACATTGGATAATATCTAAACCTGATTGGGTTCTGGATTTCCATGGATATTATCTTAAAGATAATATAAGTCAATGCTTAGATTAGAGGTTGGAGTCGAAGCCTCTTAAATCATGTGAGGTTATAGCGAGGTCTAAATCTTTTTTCATATAGTATCCACCGATAACGATCATCAAATCCATGCAACAAGAGGCACAATATGCTAAAGTAAATATGCCATGCAACAAGAGGCACAAGATACCGATCATCAAATCCATGCAACAAGAGGCACAATATGCTAAAGTAATATGCCATGCAACAAGAGGCACAAGATAACGATCATCAAATCCACCACAAAAGAACACATAAAAGACACCACATCACAATCAAAAGCAGGAAGCAAATGGAATCTGAGAAAATGCACCTCAACTCTCATTAAAGGAGAAAAAAAAAGTAACATATAAGCAGTTCAGGAAGCATTCTGCAGAAGCTACATAGGAGAGCTTCATTCCAACAGTTAGATGTATACTACAGGTGAAAAAGAGGAATCACATCTCACCTCAAGCGAAACGGTAAGATGTATTAGTGCTCTTCTATCTTTTTCAAATCTTTCATGTTTGTGGTATCGACCCTGCAAGTACATAAAGTATATGCCAATGAAGATTAAAAATTGTAATTTGCAACTTAAAGTGAGCTTTCTCTAAAAAATATAACATATGTTTCATGGACTGTATACATGGCTGCTCCGATGAAAACAAAGATCCTAGAATCACAATCGGAAGTCAAGATTTGAGGTTATGTTCAACCCGGCCTATTCGAAAGTTACTTCTAACTTCCACTAATATTAAGTGAACCTAGTCCCTGTAACAAGTAGTGAAGCAATATTCTATTCATTTGGTAAATCAAGAAAAACTATCGTGTCATTATTGATTGGGCTTAATGCAAGTCACAAGAATATCGGAGATGGCGATACAAGCCTAAGCTATAAGACACCATAACAAGCATAAGATGTTGACATTGAACACTTTGTGAAAAAGATAATCCAAATTCAAGCAAAATGTAGCTAGCATATATGCCGGAAATGAGAAAGTGTGGAACCATCAACAAAGGATCTTCAATGTTATTTACCTGACTTTGATGATTAGAGTTCCTGGATTGATAGATGTTTGAATTTATTTTATTTTGTTATTTAGATGTAAACTAATTTAATTATCATTCTATTAATCGAGTGATCTAGTCAGATGTGTTTCATTTGATGTTTTAGTGTATCATCTTACACAAGAAATGGTATAAAACTCATGTATTGATCGAAGTTCTTGTTTAATGATTATATTTATCCTTAAAATTTATCTTTTATAATTTTTATCAGGTAAGTCAGTTTCTAACGCTTTGGGCAACAAGGATCCTTGGTGTCTTATTGTCTAGTGCTTTTGACAACACTACTTTCTAGTATATTAAAGTTCCCACACTACCTCTGCACATACATAAAACTTAAAATACCGCTGGTCTCATCCTCGAGTGTTGCATGTAAAGAGAATATTATAAGGTTAACCCTTTGTGTTTAGCATGTGTTAAACTCTTGGCAAGTTTCAACATTATTATTGCCAAATTTGAGGGCTCTAACCACAAGGATAAATAGATAAACATCTACAACAACACGAAATATAAGCCACTAATCAAATCATGACATGATTACTCACGTTGTTCCCAGAAAAGCAATCTTCTGAACTTTTGTGACATCACTACCACCTTGGTTGTCCTCAATAAAAATTGTTAAGCTGAGAAAATATAGTTAAATGAGATGACACTTATTTCTTGTTCGAATATCTACAGAAAACATTATTAGCTAAGGTTTCATGAAACATACCTGCGAATATTTTGAAACTTGACATACTTCACCGTAACAGGCATCCCCTGGAAATGAAACACAGCTAAAAGATAAATTATATGCCTACAGGATCTTATCCAAAAAAAATCAATGGTACAGACACAGAAGGATTATAAAGACAAAAAACATAAACCATACCTTAAGATTGTCAAGTGACAAATCAATGGAATCACTAGGTGGATAGTCATTAACATTACTGCAATATTATCAACCCATCAAATAAACAATACAAGTATGAAACATCCAATCTTGATGAGATGAACAGTTCAGAAGCTAATAAAGCAATACCTGAAGCCCATGTGCTCTTTGTTTGCAAAGAGTTTTACTGTCTTGGGGCCTGACAATACAAAGTAGAGCTTTGGCATGTGATATTTCAACTTGTTTAAAAATGATAAACATAACAGAATGTGCAAGAAGCACAAATTTCAAAATCAGGACAAAGCACTTATAGTCACATACGTGGGTCCATGTGCTGATTGGGTTCTGGATTTCCATGGATATTATCTTAAAGATAATATAAGTCAATGCTTAGATTAGAGGTTGGAGTCGAAGCCTCTTAAATCATGTGAGGTTATAGCGAGGTCTAAATCTTTTTTCATATAGTATCCACCGATAACGATCATCAAATCCATGCAACAAGAGGCACAATATGCTAAAGTAATATGCCATGCAACAAGAGGCACAAGATACCGATCATCAAATCCATGCAACAAGAGGCACAATATGCTAAAGTAATATGCCATGCAACAAGAGGCACAAGATACCGATCATCAAATCCATGCAACAAGAGGCACAATATGCTAAAGTAATATGCCATGCAACAAGAGGCACAAGATAACGATCATCAAATCCACCACAAAAGAACACATAAAAGACACCACATCACAATCAAAAGCAGGAAGCAAATGGAATCTGAGAAAATGCACCTCAACTCTCATTAAAGGAGAAAAAAAAAGTAACATATAAGCAGTTCAGGAAGCATTCTGCAGAAGCTACATAGGAGAGCTTCATTCCAACAGTTAGATGTATACTACAGGTGAAAAAGAGGAATCACATCTCACCTCAAGCGAAACGGTAAGATGTATTAGTGCTCTTCTATCTTTTTCAAATCTTTCATGTTTGTGGTATCGACCCTGCAAGTACATAAAGTATATGCCAATGAAGATTAAAAATTGTAATTTGCAACTTAAAGTGAGCTTTCTCTAAAAAATATAACATATGTTTCATGGACTGTATACATGGCTGCTCCGATGAAAACAAAGATCCTAGAATCACAATCGGAAGTCAAGATTTGAGGTTATGTTCAACCCGGCCTATTCGAAAGTTACTTCTAACTTCCACTAATATTAAGTGAACCTAGTCCCTGTAACAAGTAGTGAAGCAATATTCTATTCATTTGGTAAATCAAGAAAAACTATCGTGTCATTATTGATTGGGCTTAATGCAAGTCACAAGAATATCGGAGATGGCGATACAAGCCTAAGCTATAAGACACCATAACAAGCATAAGATGTTGACATTGAACACTTTGTGAAAAAGATAATCCAAATTCAAGCAAAATGTAGCTAGCATATATGCCGGAAATGAGAAAGTGTGGAACCATCAACAAAGGATCTTCAATGTTATTTACCTGACTTTGATGATTAGAGTTCCTGGATTGATAGATGTTTGAATTTATTTTATTTTGTTATTTAGATGTAAACTAATTTAATTATCATTCTATTAATCGAGTGATCTAGTCAGATGTGTTTCATTTGATGTTTTAGTGTATCATCTTACACAAGAAATGGTATAAAACTCATGTATTGATCGAAGTTCTTGTTTAATGATTATATTTATCCTTAAAATTTATCTTTTATAATTTTTATCAGGTAAGTCAGTTTCTAACGCTTTGGGCAACAAGGATCCTTGGTGTCTTATTGTCTAGTGCTTTTGACAACACTACTTTCTAGTATATTAAAGTTCCCACACTACCTCTGCACATACATAAAACTTAAAATACCACTGGTCTCATCCTCGAGTGTTGCATGTAAAGAGAATATTATAAGGTTAACCCTTTGTGTTTAGCTTGTGTTAAACTCTTGGCAAGTTTCAACATTATTGTTGCCAAATTTGAGGGCTCTAACCACAAGGATAAATAGATAAACATCTACAACAACACAAAATATAAGCCATTAATCAAATCATGACGTGATTACTCACGTTGTTCCCAGAAAAGCAATCTTCTGAACTTTTGTGACATCACTACCACCTTGGTTGTCCTCAATAAAAATTGTTAAGCTGAGAAAATATAGTTAAATGAGATGACACTTATTTCTTGTTCGAATATCTACAGAAAACATTATTAGCTAAGGTTTCATGAAACATACCTGCGAATATTTTGAAACTTGACATACTTCACCGTAACAGGCATCCCCTGGAAATGAAACACAGCTAAAAGATAAATTATATGCCTACAGGATCTTATCCAAAAAAAAACAATGGTACAGACACAGAAGGATTATAAAGACAAAAAACATAAACCATACCTTAAGATTGTCAAGTGACAAATCAATGGAATCACTAGGTGGATAGTCATTAACATTGCTGCAATATTATCAACCCATCAAATAAACAATACAAGTATGAAACATCCAATCTTGATGAGATGAACAGTTCAGAAGCTAATAAAGCAATACCTGAAGCCCATGTGCTCTTTGTTGTTATTTACCTGACTTTGATGATTAGAGTTCCTGGATTGATAGATGTTTGAATTTATTTTATTTTGTTATTTAGATGTAAACTAATTTAATTATCATTCTATTAATCGAGTGATCTAGTCAGATGTGTTTCATTTGATGTTTTAGTGTATCATCTTACACAAGAAATGGTATAAAACTCATGTATTGATCGAAGTTCTTGTTTAATGATTATATTTATCCTTAAAATTTATCTTTTATAATTTTTATCAGGTAAGTCAGTTTCTAACGCTTTGGGCAACAAGGATCCTTGGTGTCTTATTGTCTAGTGCTTTTGACAACACTACTTTCTAGTATATTAAAGTTCCCACACTACCTCTGCACATACATAAAACTTAAAATACCGCTGGTCTCATCCTCGAGTGTTGCATGTAAAGAGAATATTATAAGGTTAACCCTTTGTGTTTAGCATGTGTTAAACTCTTGGCAAGTTTCAACATTATTATTGCCAAATTTGAGGGCTCTAACCACAAGGATAAATAGATAAACATCTACAACAACACAAAATATAAGCCATTAATCAAATCATGACGTGATTACTCACGTTGTTCCCAGAAAAGCAATCTTCTGAACTTTTGTGACATCACTACCACCTTGGTTGTCCTCAATAAAAATTGTTAAGCTGAGAAAATATAGTTAAATGAGATGACACTTATTTCTTGTTCGAATATCTACAGAAAACATTATTAGCTAAGGTTTCATGAAACATACCTGCGAATATTTTGAAACTTGACATACTTCACCGTAACAGGCATCCCCTGGAAATGAAACACAGCTAAAAGATAAATTATATGCCTACAGGATCTTATCCAAAAAAAATCAATGGTACAGACACAGAAGGATTATAAAGACAAAAAACATAAACCATACCTTAAGATTGTCAAGTGACAAATCAATGGAATCACTAGGTGGATAGTCATTAACATTGCTGCAATATTATCAACCCATCAAATAAACAATACAAGTATGAAACATCCAATCTTGATGAGATGAACAGTTCAGAAGCTAATAAAGCAATACCTGAAGCCCATGTGCTCTTTGTTTGCAAAGAGTTTTACTGTCTTGGGACCTGACAATACAAAGTAGAGCTTTGGTAAGTGATATTTCAACTTGTTTAAAAATGAACATAACAGAATGCGCAAGAAGCACAAATTTCAAAATCAAGACAACGAACTTAGAGTCACATACGTGGGTCCATGTGAAATCCATGAGTGAGTAACACATGTCTGTTACATTGGTACAACATGGATGACATGTTTTTGCACTTCTTGGACTGGGAAAAAAAATGAAGAAACTATAATAAGGTGGAAATAAGAACGCCTGTAACTGGCCAGTCATTGTAGAGTGCCAACCCAAGTCATAATGAAGTTTCCCTTTCGAAGTTGAACTTATCATCGTGAATAGATGGAACATACAAGATCTTATACTTATTTACTAATGTTATAAATCAGATAAAGTACGGTTTAGTTGAAAATGAGTTATATTAGTAGATGGGTTGCATGTGTAATAAGAGAAAAAGGACTCATCAGATAGAAATCTCAAGTTAAATTGAACGGTACAGGTGAGGCAGAAAACCGTTCAGGCTCTCCTAGGAACTAACATCTACAGTTTTTATATGGATGGCATACTATTTGCAGTTGTGGAACTGGAAAAAGAAAATGAAGACACTACATTAAGATGGAAATAAGAGCTTTTGGAATTGGCATCCAATTGTTGTAAAGTGCCAACCTAACTTATAGTGAAGTTTCCCTTTTAATATTGAACTTATCATGGTAAAGTAAATATATTAATATAAGAGATCTCATACTTCTTCTCTAGTGTAAGAGTTATATTAGCAGATGAGATGCATGTCTAATAATACATACACACACACAAAAAAGGTAGAAGTCATATCAGATAGGAATATCTTAAGTTAAGTTGGATAGCACAAGCGAGACATCAAGTTGCTCAGGCTCTTCTAGGGGGTAAGCACCTACAGATTTTACATGGATGACATTCTTTTCCACTTGTTCAACAAATGAAATGACAAAACTACATTAAGGTGGAAATAAGAATATATGTAACTTGCATCTAATCATCGTAGAGAGCCAATCAAAACTATGGCGAAGTTTCCCTTTGGGATTGAACTTATCATGGTGAATATATGGAAGAGATCTTATATTTTGTAAGTCACTTCATTTATTAGTCACAAAGAGAACTCCTGTCCAGAAATATAAAATTTGGATGGTACAGGTCAGGCAGAAAAATACTCAAGATAAACATCTAAAAGTTTTATATTCAAATCATGTACAGAGAGTTCTGCCACTCAGGTACCAGATCAATCCAGACCCTTGAAAATGTAGTAAAGAGCTCTTGGAAACCCAACCAGTGTAAGCCATGTGTCTGACCTTTAAGATTGTGCCAAGCATTATTCTTGCAATAATGTGAAGCTCAACATAAAACCGTACGAAGCAAGGTCTAATTAAACCAATAAATTCCAGATGATGGGTATGCATCCGAACAACAAAAAGCAAAGCTTTAAAGGATTACCTTCCCACTGTATACCCAGCCTGATCTCCCAGGAATTAAACTAAATCAATGCCAGATCCAATATCTCATGATTTACCACCTTCATGTTACAAATCTCTCTGGAACCATACAGATTATCACAAAAGAGCCACATCTTGGGACACAACTTGACATTCACTTTCCACACAAAAGACTAGCTACAGCTAACGCCACCTAGTTATTATAATGCAATCAGCACACCCTTTTCCTTGTTGCTAATAGCAAGCCTAGCAACAACC
Source organism: Musa itinerans (assembly GCA_001649415.1). Lineage (NCBI taxonomy): Eukaryota > Viridiplantae > Streptophyta > Magnoliopsida > Zingiberales > Musaceae > Musa > Musa itinerans. The sequence continues at coordinate 83,841 of LVTN01000657.1, read as the reverse complement.
ATAGTGTTCCTGGTGTAGAACTTAAGACATCTACAACTTAAGCCTTACCATCCTATTTCAGAAACTCTCTCTCCTCCAGTCCTCCTAATTCACCAACCACCACCTTTCTTTATACAATTGTCGCCATATTCCATGAATATAACAATAAATTTTGATCATTTACCTATGTAACAAGCCAATGATCAATGAACCATTTATCTAAGATGTATTCTTCACTTACTTGGAATTTTTAAATCACGAAGAAAAATAATATCTTTGTCACATCAATCGTACCAGGCAAACCATCCTAACCCAAAATTTGTTATTCGATTGGTAATTGGTCTTGTTTCGCCTAACCTATGGTTACTAATAACGTTTGCATTTTGATTAAAGAGTTCCAATGATTTTGTAAAACTTTCTGATTTGGTTTTTCTGAAGTTTAGGGTTGCAGCACATACAGGTAGGAAATCTATACTTTAACATAATGAGATCTCGTTTTCCATGCAAAAAAGTTTCTCAACCAGAAAAGAAACTAGAACCATATAACGAGTATAGGATTTAAATCAATAGACAAAAAAGCATCAAATAAGAGAAAGCAGAGGCAGCATACACTTTCGACGAATATAGGAAACATCTCATAACAGTTTAAAAAGCACAATACTAAAATTTCATTAGGATGCATCTCAAAGTTGCCACTAGCAACATCAAGCAACCGGAGCACGACATTTGATAGTGCATAAATTGTAAGCGCAACTTGACATTATCTATAACAAACAAAGGGTGCAAAGAGTGCAATATCGTGAACACTATAATTGATGAAGGTACAACTAACTTCTGATGAAAATCATACAAGAAACAATTAAACCAAAGTTTAATCATTTCTTCACTGATTTCTCTAATTATCTTCCCCATCCATGAAACTATTCTTGATGTTTCAATCAATTAAAAGAGAATGAACTAATTCTGTAACATGATATTATGACAGAGCTCTAGAGCACCTTCCTCTTCCGGTCCCACGATGACAACCGAATGAAGCTTTATGACTTGGAGAAAAGGAACGTAAATCAAGAGCTGCTCATCCGCGTCGCTCTCCAGATGTAAACCATCGTCATCCCTGGAACCCTAAGATCAACAAAGACGCAAAATAATGAAACAGGACAGCAGATTCAGTAGAAATGCAGGAAAGTGCATCAGATACGAGTAAGGAACAAAGAAGATAGCTGCCAGATGTGGACGGGTCACCTGCTTCAAGGCATTGACGATGGGGTGACTCGTTGTCTGGTTGAGGCACTCGACGCCGCTCCAGTCCACGAATTCAACGAGATCCACCTTGAGAAACAGCAAGCGATCAGCGATCTAGGCAGTGAATCGGGAGAAGATACTAGGGTTTCATCGAGGGGGAGGTACCTGGCCCCGCGGGATCGAGGAAGAAGGCGTCGAAGTCATCGCCACGAACGAGAGGGAGAGAGGGGACTCGGGTCGGATCGAGGGATTATGACAGGGCGGGTGTTAGTATGATCTATTAGTATGATCTATTAGATCCGCATCCGATAATGACATGGATCCAAAATGGGGATCCATGACACATATTTCGGATTATACTCGAATCGGGTAAAATATGGATCCGAATCACTAGTTGCAAAATGCACTATATCGGCATCCGATAAGATCATGGATCCAACAAGTCTGAGATTTTGGATTAGATCCGAATCGATAGAACACCTAAATCCAACGGATCCATTAAACTCATCCCAAATCCAATTAGGAGACATTTGAACTAATACAAGTGGATCAACAAACCCGATATCCGAGAAAATCCGACCTGCTATCATATCTACTTACATTAAATATATTGCATTATCATTTAATAGAATAATGCATAAAAATCATTGATATGTTTATTATAAATAAGATGTATAATTGACAAAATTGTAACTTCTCATTTTACAATTTCCCATTTCACAATATGGAGGAATGCAAATTTTACAATATTGTATATTTATTAAAATTTAGTTTGTGCTTACAAGTGAGTCTATCAATATTGAATGTCATGTTAGACACATTTTGTAGAGCAAATGGATAAATCCAAATTCTCATCATTCCCTTTGATGTGCTGGAGAAGAGTTATTAGCATATGCAAAGCAATCAATGGTTATCATAACAATATCACTTGCTTCATATGCTCATAATTGCCAGTTAGTAGCAATTACACTTTATAAGAAATGTGGTTCTTCAAATTCCATAGAAAGTGTCTGAGAAAATGAACCTGTTTGAATGAGAGGTTGACTGCATTCTAAGAATAAAATTGATTTTGATATCCTTTTTTTCCTTGTTCTATAAATGCATGAGTATGAAATGATACTATCCAATTAGATCATTTTTTGGATTGACAAATTAAGGAAATGGACAAACAAAATTCTATTTGTAATTCAATGCATTAGGATTGCCAATTTCTCAGACATGAAGTAGGATCAGTTGGAAGCATTAGATCCTTGAGAGTTAGCAAGCACAGTAGGACCTGTCACAACAATAATGCAACAGCCAAACTGGACTTAGTTCATTGTAGCAGGGCAAGGTTTCTGCTGATGCAGATAGAACCAGTGATAACAAAAAGTTCAGTAGTCTGTCATCATAAAAACAAAATGATGGTGACAGACTACTGAACTTTTGTTCAAGAAAAGGATAACAAGGTTCTGCAAGCACAACTACACCCAGAAATCTTCCTGATTCAAGCCAGCAAATGCACTTACAAGGCAAGAACAAAATTGATACCTGTAGACTAATCTTGAGCTAAATTGTCAGCCTATAAAACTATTTCACATTACAAAACTGATGCAAGGCCTACTGAGATCTAGTGTCAAAAAGTATAGTATATGGACACAAGTGATTGAGTCACAGTAGATTTTCTTTGAAGCTCTTGGTTAGCCATATCGCTGTTTCCCGTGGTGAGACCTTTCCAGGACCAAAAGGCCTTAATAAGATTCCCAACTCTTCAAACCTTTCCTGTTGCAACAACAGAGCACTGAATTCAAGCAATCCCTCTAAGGCCACAGCTCGCTGCTGGTACGATGAGGTGTCAAACCTATGCTGCCTTGACTCTGATGATCCCCGGCTTGAGGCATCTGCAGCTGTTGAATTCTGGTCTGAAGAACCTTTCCTGTTGTTTCCTTCAGTTTGGGAATTTTGGATGGTACACTTGTCCTTGGTGATTGAATGATCTCCATAGTTTTGAGGGGTGGTCGAGGAACCATGAGCTGAAGAGAGTTTATGAATAGATGACAAGGGATCTTCTGATGAGGCTAATGGAAATTCTTCAATTCTACCAATTTGAGGGGAGTTGACTGAGACATCAGGGGATCCCAATTGGTGGAAAATGCTGAAATTGCATTTGGAATGCATTTCAAATGAAGGTAAAGGAAGAGAGGCTCTTCGAGTGGTTTGTTCAATCCTATCTGCTGGAATTCGCAATGCAAGCTGCAGTAGAAATAAAATTAGTGGTTACAGTCAATAGATGAACCAATGCACGTACTGTGTCACTAATACAAAAACTAGTCACTGGATATTCAAGACATTGAGACATTTGATTTAGAACATGTCAACTAGCCAAAACATTATACCAAGAGTTTACATGTGACCAAAACCACTGTGATGAACTAGTCTAAAGAAAAAGATGCGAAAACAAAACAACTCAATCTTTAAAAGCTGAAGTTTTTTTTTATCTTGATCAGAAAACTGATCGATAGGTATAATGAGAACAAAAATGTTAAATCTTATCCTTCTTAGAATAGCGACCACAAGAGTTTGCTACATCCCCCATGAGATTAGCATGTCAAAGACATTTATCATTTTAAGGAACTTTTATGTGATTACATTATAGAAAAGAAACAAAAACAGATGTGCATTTGTGTTTCGTCAGTGCTTTCTGTGCAACAGCTTATAAAAGCTTCACAATCAGACCAGAAAAAAAAAAGTTCTTTGTTTAGAAGCTAACGTTCAAATTCTTTCAAGGAAGATTATTATTATGTTCCATGGTGATAAACATATTAGAAGGAATATGTATGGCCATACCACGTCACGCTTTGGTCCAGCATGCAATGCCTTTGTAGGCTCCACTTGAGTCCTAGGAGTCATGAAGATTTTAGCAGGAAGGTATTTTTTCACAGTACTTGAATGCTTCTCACCAATTGCCTTGTCAATACCTCTCTCTGCAGCTTGACTGCTTCCTGCAGAAAGATCTATTACTCTTTGTTTCAGACGATTTGAAGAATCTTTAATAGTCTGAGTTGAACTTATGGAGTCCTCCATAGGCTTGCTCACTGTCAAGACCCTCTCGTTTCCTGAAGATTTTCTTTTGTCCTTGTCTTTATACATGGCATCATCTTCATCGTTTTCAAATCTGATTTTTCTGATGTGCCTTTTGGTAGCTTGGTGGACAGGGAGCATTTTCCATGTAGGATGATACTTTAAATTGACTTGAAGAACGTAAGGCTGAAGATGTGGATGCTTGAGCAGTTCTGCAGCCTGTTAATGTGAACAGTCACATGAGATTCTGTTGGCTATAAAATAAAGATGATAGAAACTATTTGTAGAATCATAGAATATTAGAGAACCTTTAAACACAATCATAATGCTTTTATGAAAACATACACTTGGCCTATGTTCAGGGATTCTTCTAAGCATGCTTCTAATGAGTCCCCTACTGCACACAATAGTCATGATCTGTCACAATCACCAATATTTGAATCTACAAGAAGAAAATCTGTAAAACAAAAGAATGGCTCACGATGGACCAGAGAAAGAACTTGGTAGAGGAGCCACTATGGACTTGTTAATTTTGTTCACCAAAGCTGGCATATCCTGCATAAACAACAAACAATGTAGTCCAAAATAGGAGACCGAACGACAAGGTATCACATAAGTTGCATAACAAGTTCTCCAATTAGGCATAAAAAAATCTAACTGTATATGCTTTTCACCAGTTGGACCAGACAGAACACAGTTTAAATACATGCATCACTAAAGATGTAATTATGTTTAACATGTGATGGAAAATGGAAAAAAAATCCCAATTGCTGCAGAGAGGCTGAGTTCTGTAACTAGTTTTCGAGAAATTTATCTATTAATTGTGAAGTTATTACCTAAAAATTATCAACCACTATTCTCATAAGTCAAGAGCTGGCTGCCTTATTGTAATAATGCATACACCATTAATTATTAAAACAACTCCTTATGGATATCTACATTCCTTCCCATAGTATATTTCATTAATTAAATAAACCCGGATGATTAGTAGCAGCTGAGAGGCTAATATTCCAATTATATTCAAAATTCTTCATCAAATTACCATCATTCCCTTCTCAGTTCCTTTCTTCATCCTTTGTCCTACCACCAGGATATCAAGGAGAGGATAAGATGAGGTTGTGTTTATGCTAGTTATAGTGATCAGGTGATCAGATGGTGATGATGATAAAAGGGGTGGAGAAAGATGAAAATAAGTGGTGATGGTGATAATGATCAACAGAATAGCAGGTGGTGCAGATGGAAGAGGTGGAGTTAATAATGATGGTTAATAGTGCTGGTGACACAGGGTAGAGAATAAAGTGTGTGGTAGTACCGTAGTAGAGCTAATGAAAAGGATGAAATGCAAGGGCATTCAGGTCCTTTAATTTATATTGTACAGTTATGTATTATCAGAAAATTTGACAAATTATTGTATGAAAGCTAGCAGAAGGCAGGGGTAATACTTGGATTATCTTGTGTCTTTTTTGGGTGAAAATACTACCAAGGGGAATAAATGGACAATGCAAAGGTCTGTACAAAGAAAGTTAATTTTTCAAAAATAAAATCATGCAATATGCCCTGTAAGATCTCAGTATTCACCAATAAAAAATCTGAAGTCTGTTTTACCATAGAAAAGAACCTATATCTATTTCAAATAAAAAAATTAAGAACAATAATGTGAAACATTTTCATATCATCTGTGCACTTCAGTTTGTGGGTTCTTGCAGTGTTGGGACCTAATAGACCATGGTTCTGATTGATCATAAGCACATCGATATTCTGGACATCATGACACTCAACTCTGATGCCATGCACTCGAGTAACACTAATTTTTCATCAAAACTTAGCAAAACTTCAAAACCCGATTCAACACATCATCAATAAAACATTATGACCAAAATAAAATCAGAAAGCAATAGATTAACAAGATGGAGTTCTGATGTTTTATCTCCTTTTCCTGCATTTTAGAACTTAGTAATCTTCCTATTTAAGCTTGGAAAAAACCATTATAACAAAATAATTCTTTTCCCTCTTTATGTATTAAAATAGGTTTCACATCAAAATACCAACTTATTATCAAAAATAAATATTAACCTGAGCAACATAAACAGTAGAACAATGAATCAATCACAAAGTGAGACACCAAATTTTTACATGGAAAACCCAATAAAGGAAAAACTACGAGACCGTAGTCTACTTCAAACTTCCACTATCACCAATAATGATAATAGGTTTACAATAAATCTTCTCCAGAATAATTAGAGAATCATAATAACATCAAAAACACAGATCTTGGCTCAATAATAACATATCATTATCAACATAGATGGATTTAATGAAAGAAAAATTTTAGGTCTCACCAAGTGAGTATAATACAAAAGCATCTCAGAGAGAACCAAGTGAGTATAATAGAAAAGCATCTCAGAAAGAATAAACTGCAGATCGGTACCGTTAAAATTGTAGAGCTTATTGCAAGAATTCTTCACATAAAATTTAAGCCAAAACCAACGAAGATTCTTCACATAAAATTTGAGCCAAAACCAACGAAATTTAGTCGGTTGATCGTCTAACAAAAGCCTCAAAACCTTAACTTTCTATCTCCTCTCTTAGTTCTTTTTATGCGCTGCCATAGTTTCCACCATTCGCCCGCACCTTACTAGTGCATGTCTCCACTTTCCCTTTTTTTTTTTTTTTTTTTAATAAATCAGATTTGGGCTCAATGCCTAAATCAATTGGTTCAAGCCCACCTATGGGCTGGACCCAACACATAGCAATAAAAGCACATGACCTAGTGACACTAGAGGATATTGTTGTAAATTATGATATAGCTAAATGATGGGAAAGGTCTCCACTTAGCCAAGCCCAAGAGGTTCAAAGAAAGAATAACCAATGAGTTGTATCTCAAAGGTAAGATGAATAGTTTGTCCAGTTATAGAACAAAACACAATGCAGAATAAACAGTTCAGGGTAACAGAACAGAAAGCTCTTTTGCCTTAGAACTAAATCTCAAAGCCCAATTGATTTGGAATCCAATAGTCAAGCAATATAATATGCAAATTGATAATCCAATTTCCATAAACTCACAAATGCTTTGAATGCAGGCTTGTGGGCCATCATCTCGTATATACAGCAGCCTGGACAATTAAAATATGTTAAACCCTAGGCAGTTTGAGAATCCTGAGATTGAATCTTCATAATGTAAAGTGAGCAGTTTGAGAATACTGTAATTGCATCTTTGTAATCCAAGTGGGAGGGAGCTTTACCAAGAGACCAGATATCAGACTTGGAACCATAAGGTATATCGGCAAGAAGTTCTGGGCACATATAGCTAGGAGTTCCTACGACCTGCATCAGGAAACAACAGCTTCCAGTCATAAACAACAATATATTTTAAGATGAATTGGTTTTAGGAGATTTAGCTCTCACTGAACAAGCCAAATCATCTGAGGTTAGTATTTTAGCAAGCCCAAAACTGCCTGCAGAATGACAAATTCAGAATATCATGTCAGCTAATATGTCAAGTTTAATCCAATTAATAAGATTCGCCAAAATGAAGATGCTAATTGGCATAAACAATAAGAGCTTACCAAGACGTATGCTTTGATCTTTTGTAAGAAATATATTTGAACACTAAAAAACATTAATGCATCATAATCAGTAAACATAAATTAGGCATCCACAGAGCATATCCAATAGCATCACGATGTCACTTACTTTTACATCACAATGAAGAATATGATTCTGATGCAAGTAATCAAGTGCCATAAGGAGCTGGACGAGCCACTTACAAAGCTTCTGCTTGCAGAAAGAAAAAACAAATTGAAAGTGAGGATGCAGGGAAAGAAGAAATTGCAGAAAGTGGACACCTATCATAAGAGGCATACTATAAGCATACTAGATATTATTAATAAAATAAACAACCTCCTCAGGAAAAAGATGTCCATTGGCTTTTTTTATGGCTTTAGCCCTGTAAAATTGCAGGAGATAGCCATGCATTCATAAGCATATCTCAGCATCATCAGACTACTAGACTTCACTTAAAAGGTAAAACTTACATGTTACCTCCCTCACAATGACCTGTTACGATGTATACATGGCAGCCCTGAAGGAAGCATAAAAGATAAAGCTCTTAAAATATGACAAAATACACAGAAATACAGCCAACAATGTCACCACCAATATAATTTCAGAAAGCATCTCCCCATAATAATGAAAAAATGAATCATATACAAAGTTAAAGTGGAAAAACATCATAGCAGGAGGAAGATTATTTATCACTGAAGTAATCATTATCTCCTAAATAAAGATGCATCATTCTGATATTAGCTTTAGAGGTGTCTATCTAAACATGTATGCGACATATGTTTGTCAAGATGCACGTATATTGTCCAGTGCATTACATGGTATACAATGTACCACTAAGTTTATTGCTAAATAGGTGTCAGGAAGTTTGACCAAGTCTTCCAAACGACAATCACCAGAGGTTTCACTAGTGGTCAGAAAAAGAAACGCTCACACGTAAGACAGGGAAACTAAGAGGTGATTGTGGAACCATTTATCAGGTTCCCAGCCACTTTCTTATGCCTCCGGTTGCCTATCCTCACATACAGGTAAGTGAGACTGGCACTGGTAGGAAAATAGCTCTCAGTCAGAAATGATAGGACCAATATGATAGAACAAGGATGATTCTTAAATGAATTATTGAAACATCAAAATAATGCTTCATATCATTATACAAGAGGATGATACTATGAAATGAGACATGGTAAAAGAACAAAAATTATATGTCTTCATAGAATGTAAAACAGAATGCAGCTACAAATTTATGTAGTCATGAGATGTTGATGAAAAGGAAGCAAAAAGATGTGCTTAACAATTATCATCAAGAGAAATGCAAACCTTTTCGACCCATGAATCTTTATACTCCACAATAAATGGGTTTTTTACATTAGAAATAAGCTCCATCTGCACAAACAAGGAAGATGAACAAAAGATTAAGTCAAAACTCACCAACTTTTGCAACTCATGTAGCATAGAAAGAAGGAAGACTACAAAATTTTGTCACATATGACACAACAAACAACTGAAATCACCATCATCATCTAAATCTTCTTCAAACCTTTCTTCCCCATCACACCTGGTAAGCCGTACAGAACAATTCTGACCCAACTATGGTCCATACAAATCTTGAATGACCAAACATCAACAGGCAGTACACACTCAGAAAGTGATGTCAAATTACCAGTAAAGGCATGTTTAGGAAAGAGGAACTTTGCTGCGATGTGCGACAGAATTCAAAAGAGAAACGTATCCAAATAGGGAAGATGGGATTAAAAAGTGACTCAATAGTTTGGAAATAATTCTTGGACAGATAGGATTAATGAGCAACAAAAAATGCTAAATGAGGACAGAGTAAAGATGCTCACTTCCTGGTGGGCGGACCAACAGGACGTTTCTGTCCGGTGTGTAAGACGGATCTTCTTCAAGACATACCTGCAACAACTCGATGCGGAAAGTGAAACTACACTCAGCAAGTGGAAAACAACATGAAGCACTGAAACAGAAGAAGGATCGAACGTCGTCGTCCCTCACCTCTTGTTCTCAACCTTATGCCTCACCAGCAAAGCTGACCCAAATGCTCCTTTTCCTATCTGCTCCAAAACCTCATATTGCTCCATTTTAGGCCCACCGCACGCCCAACCTGCCTCCATTTTAGTAAAAATCAAACCTTTTCCTTCCTACACCGAAACCAAACAACTCACAAATGCACAGCTCGTACTCCTTTACTTCTTGATCAACGAAGACATGGTCTCATTTATTGTAACTTAATGCCACAGACAAAGAAGGCAGATGTTAGATCAAGAACAAAAAAGAAGAAGATAACTCTCTCTCTCTCTCTCAAAGGCGCACGAGAGGCAAAGACGCCAAAATCCAAATGCATCTTTAGAAAAGCAATGATTTCTACCAAAAACTAGAGAAAGCTACTCAGAATTCAAGCGGAGGAGACCTTGATAGTAGGAGAACGAGAACAGGCCACGGAATGCTACGAGCCGCACCGTTTCGAAGTGAATCGAGTTTAAGGCTCAGCAAAGATCACTCATTTCTAATTGGAGTGACCTTGATAGTAGGAGAACGAGAACAGGCCACGGAATGCTAAGAACCGCACCGTTTCGAAGTGAATCGAGTTAAGGCTCAGCAAAGATCACGCATTTCTAATTGGAGTGTTGGAAGGGAGAGTGAGGAAAGGATTTCTTCGCTCTTCCTTCTTCAACACCATCTTCTTCTTGGTCTCCTCTCCATTGACAGGCTCACATTGTGCAGTACTCGGGAGAGAGAGAGACAGAGGGAGGGGGGGGGCGGCAAAGTGGGCTAAAAGGAGGGAACGACAGCGGAATTCAAAGTCTCCCTCCCTTTCTCTTCCTCTCTTCTCCTTCTCGTCTCCTGTTCTGCTTTGCGTTCGTCGGCCTGCCCTTTTCAGTGCAACGACGCAAGTAACAGAGATGTCATACGAGCGCACCATATTAACCATTTAGAAGCCGCTACGTGTCGTGCGTCCATTGGGTTTCTCACCTTGTCCGTGTTGTACGTCAACAGGCTCACGAGCCTCTTCCCACGCCGTCCGTTCGCATATCCACATAACGTACCCGACCTGTGACTTTTCATGTGGGGTCCGCGTAAAAGCCCCCGCCGTTGTCTCGGGTCCCAGGGCCGGGTATCGTTCTGGCGTGGACGAGCAAGTAGGACAAGTATTTTTTGTGTCGCATGTTGCGGAGCACGGCCACACAATTCAAGGACTCAAGAACCGTGTCCCTTCCGATATGCGTGGGACCCAAATTATGGGCCCGTCGTTTCACCCGATAACTGGACGGGTAATAATACGGGTGATTTACGATGAGTTAAAAGGTTTTCTTGAGATAAGATTTTGCTTGTGCTCTGGTTTTGGATACGATGCAACAGTGAAAATGGCAGTCGCCGGCGCAGTCTGGTTTACTGCTCGAAGCGTTCGCTAAGAATGGTGGGCTGTAGTTTTCACGTCTACTGTTCTTTTGTTCTTCTTCCTTGAGATATTTCTATTTGTCTTCTTGTTGGGATACCGTATGCCTCTCTCACTGTAAAGTTTTCTGAGAGATGATTTATGATTATGTCTGGAAGTTCTCAGGCCAAGACGAGAACAGTAGAAGTGTGTCTATCTGACTCGGCAAAACTCACAGAGCCATCCTTCTCTCTCTTGCCACTAATGGTAGAAACCCCCACTTAGAAGTAACAGCAGAAGTCTGCATCTTAGAACTTGGTATTGTCAAGACTATGTTTGGATTTTGTAGTTTTGAGTATAAGCAATTGCCATGGCTTCTCCACCTGATTGCTTGTAGGATTGACACAAGGACCAGCTTTAGAGTCAGTAGTTGGAAGTCTGTTCAGTAACTTTGTTCACTGTGTAGATTATAAATAGCACAAAATTAATTAGTGCTTAATCAGCAGCTCATCACTTGAAGTACATGTAAGAGCCTGTGACAGATACCAAGATCTCAATGACTGCCAGGGAAACTGGCAATGTTCAAAGGCTCCAGCAAGTGCTCATCCTTCATCACTAGCCTCAGTGTGGTATCTTCTGCAATCCTTTTATTTTGTTATCACCTTGCAAGAGCTGGGAATGATCAAACTTTACCAGGCTGATTTCTGAGTGCAGTCAAGGGTGATCCTACTTTGTTTACTTCTTTTGCTGTCATGATGCCAAAGTTCTTGGTTTGTGTGTTTGTTGTGACTGATAGAATACTTCCACACTGCTGCTTCACAGTTACTGTAGAGCATCTTTTGACCTGTTAGAAGAAGGAAGTTGTTCCCTCTCACTATAGATCAGACTGCTCTATCTGAGCTATCCAATAGGAGAGTGACTCTGTTTTATGATGAACATGTATTGATGATCCATTTGAATTTTGCATTACATCTAGCTTAAGTTGAAGTATTGCTTTCTTCCTTTCTTTTTTTGTGATTTGTTATACGCATAAATTAACATTACAAGTGTCCATTGAATGAGGATCATGCAATCTTCAAAGGGCCCATCAACAAGATGAAACATTATCCAAATGTGTCACTGGCTTTACCTGTTCATCCATGGCAGTAGCTAAGGAATTCTCCTGTCTTGTTATCTTCAAGCAATCAATCTAAAGCAGTGTGGAAGTGTGGATGTCCTCAGTAGCAGAGCTTCTCTGGTTGTTTCTGCTACTGCTTCTTCTGCATCAGAAGTGTAGTGTGGAACTGTGGATGTCCTATCAGATCTTTGGTTGTTTCTACTGCTGATTCTTCTGCATCAAAATTACAGTGCTGAAGTGTGGATGGGGTTAAGTAGCAGAGCTTCTTTGGTTGTTTCTTCTACTGCTTCTTCTGCATCAAAAATATAGTGTTGAACTGTGGATGTCTTCAGTAGTAAAGCTTCTTTGGTTGTTTCTGCTGTTTCTCCTGCTGCTGCCTGTTCATCAAATGTAGGTTTGGAACTGTGGATGTCCTCACAACCAGAACTTCTGTGGTTGTTTCCTCTGCTGCTTCTTGTTCATCATATGTAGTGTGGCACTGTAGGTGTCCTGAGTACCAGAGCTTCTGTAGTTGTTTCTGCTACTGCTGCTTGTTCATCAAATGCAGTGTGGAACTGTGGATGTCCTCAGCATCAGGGATTCTTTTGGTGGTTTCTTCTGGTGCTGCTTCTTGTTCTTTTTGCCTTCATCTGCCTTACGACAAGAAGTGAAGCTGCACCATGAATGCCTCTTTCCATGGGATGAAAGAAAAAAACTCTTTGCCATTGATTGTAGCTTTGAGGAAAAGCTGCATATATCAAGGTTCAGGTGGTAACTCTTGTGAGCAGTAAGAAGCCTAATTGCTCTTCTTTCTTACTACTTGATGATCATGATAGATAAGGATTCTTCATCCTGTCTTGTAATGAAAGTTCAACATTGAAATAATATTGAAATCAGACTGTCTTTTGTGCTTTAATAGCATGGATTGAACTATACTAAAACAATGTTAAAAGTAATTTTGAGTGCATCACTTGGGATTCAGAATGATAAAGTTTGAATACTATATTATTAATATTTATATCTCAACACAAATCTTTTGATTTACTCACATTCAAAATTAATACAGTACCTGACTTACACTCAATTATTATTCCAACCAAAATTAGACTTATCTTTCAATCCCTTTTTCCATGATCATGCCTCCTGCAGAATTTAGAGTAGTAATTAGATCTTTAGATACCTTCCTTGGAGTGTGTGAGTAGTTCTTTTCAATCCATATCATGCCAAAATTCTTGGACCTCATTTTGTAACATAAGATGCAAAAAATAAATCACATGGATCCTACAGTTCCTAACCCTGAACATTTCATCTCACCCATCTGTGGACTATATCTGCATAGGATCTTCTCAAAAATGACTATGCATAGCTTGATTTCATCTCACCCATCTGTGGACTATATCTGCATAGGATCTTCTCAAAAATGACTATGCAAAGCTTGATCCACTAGAAGCCCTATAAAGTTCCAACATAAGCAGACAAACAAGAAGAGGAATAAGACTTGAGCAATGTTTTCTTTCTGCAAAGAACAAAATAAAGCAATGTTATGATACAGAGAAGAAACTGCAGGAGACAGAGGATGAATTTTTGTTCAGATTTCTCATTCCACAAGATTTATATATCTTTCTGTTCTGCAATTGATTTTGTTACAAGAAAATGGCAGAAGTTGCACTGGGATTCTATGCCATGCACAGTTATACCCAGTTGTGGATCTATCAGTAGCGAAGTTTTTGCAAGGTTCCATCACTCAACATTAATTCAATATAGAGTTCATTGCTTGTCACTGTTTGTTGCTACAGGATTCTCCCACAGATTCTTTTTCCAGTGAAAGAGTCTTTGTAAGCTCAAGTTGCAGTTCTGCTTCTGATTTCATCAAGTCATCATTTTGGAGAAGAACAAAACAAACACTATCATGTTCTTTTCCTGTGATTCAAGTGCAGTTATATTAAAGGATATGGTGCATTAGTTCTTTGGCTGCAAACAGCTGAGTCTTTTCTAGAGAGAGAAACATATTTAATTCTGAAATGGCATTGAATGTAATACCTGACAGAATAGTTTATCCCTATTCAGATTAGCTGCATTCTCCTGAGCCCTGACTGATAAATATCACATAAAATTTTTATTTCATGAAAATTTTCATGGAATGATCAATAAAAGAAAGTTAAACTTATTTCATAATTTTATTCTACCAAACTTTTAGTCTAGGTCTTGATCCCCTACAGTTTTGATTGCTGTAGTACCTACACTTCTGTATGCACATCTTCCTCTCTTGGAACTTTTAAATCTCAAAGCAACTGGTTGGGAAAAAAAATGAGGCTGAAAAACCCAAAATTTCAGCATACTATTAGGTTCCTAATCTCTACATTCCATGCAGCTTGGAAGTTCTTGAATCATTTGGCACTTCAGGAAGCAGGTAGAAAAGGCTTTATCATATTCTGAACATAGGTCCATAAGCCACATGATTATGTCTGCCAACACCATGTCACTGCTTGCAGGTATGAGTTGGGTCTGATAGACTCTCTGAAATGTTAGAGCCTGTTGTTGCCATTAGAAGGTGGTTGAAGGGCCCTACTACTCAGTATAGTCCACACAAAGACAAAGTGATAAAGGGGAAGCCCTAAAGATGGCATGCAACATTATACTAATCAGTTCCCCTGATGATTTAATGTAGCAGAAACCACTCTAAAGGCCCATCATTGAATTAGTATCACCAGACAATGTTCACTCATCTAGTTGATGATAAAACAAAGAGGAAAGATGGAAATTTGAGGACTTACAGCTAGCAAGCATATAGATTGCAGAACAAGGGTTTAAAAGACCTTCCAAAGCTTGACTAGTAATAGAAAGCAGTATTTAGTCTACAGCGCAAGGATGAAGGTAACAATAAGCATAAGTACAAGAAGCAAACATATCTTGCAACAATAAACTCTTTCCTGTTCATCTAAGAGTTGATCTGATATTGCCCAGTGTATAGAGACATTGCTTTCAAGCATAATTTCTAGACAGTAGCATTAGAATGAAAAGGTTTGCAAATATATACAAACAAACAAGAAGGAAATTTTGTGAATTGCAATAGATGATGTCCAACTGTTTTGGAGCATAAAAAATAGATAATGTAGATTGAAATGTCACACTATCAAGAACTGAACAGTATAGCAAGAGGGTGGCAAAAAGTTCTTTTAACAACAAAGTTGAAGAGAACTCATTTAACATGGTGCTTACTGTTATGAGAAATGATAACTTGTCAAACATAGACATAAAATTAAATAAGAAAAGAAGGGAGGCAACAACAACACTGGTTTCAATCCTTCAGAAAAAATAATAACCAGCTCTTTAAATAGATAAGGAAGCATTTAAATGGCATATGCTAAGTGTCAGATGTGCAAGATAGATGAACTCAATATGAGGCTCTATTTTGTAGAAAAATAACTTCATAATCTTATTTTCACAACTTTTGCACTACTAAGTCCCTAGTGCAAATGAGAATGACAAAAAGGTATTATAATAATAATAATAATAATAATAATAAAGTACATAGCACATACAATCATCCTGGGCATCCACATGGTATTAATTTCATTAATTTCTGCTGCCTATATCTTGGCCTGTGGAGCTCATATGAGATCATTATGATTGGCAGATGCATGTATCACTAAAGTTTTGCATGTGCTTGGAACAGCACTTTTTGGTAAGATTCGAAGTGCAGTAGGAGCCAACATTGTCCAGGCATCCACAATTTGATGTTTACAAAAAAACAAACAATAACCATATCAGCTAGTCTGTCCTCATGAATGAGCCACCAAGCTAATGCTACAACATTAAATCTAGAAGCATATTTTAGATAACTAATTAATACTTACAACAAAAAAGAGAATTCTTAGAACCTCAGCTTGAATGTGCTGGTGGTACCTCTGCTGGGTAGAAGTGGTGGTTGAGTTGCAGGAGAAGAAGAAAAATTTAGAAAATTAGAAAAATATGAGAGGATAGAAAAGGTTCCATTCATGACAGCTAGGGTCTGTATATTAGATTCTTTCAAAAAGGACAGTAATTGAGATGGAAGGATTTCTAATGCTTACCAATTAAGTACCAATTGGTTGTCAAAAAGGACACCAGAATCCAATCATTTTCTGGGAGAGCAGGATAACATGTACTAGATTGGTTGTCAAAAAGGAAGAATAGTATTGCCTCAGAAAAAAATTGTGCAGTATTCTTGAACACAAGAAAAAAAATGCATTACAAACTCCAATTTTTGGGAAAATTAGTAGAGCTTCAAGAGATTCTAATGAGAAACAAATGCAAAAAGCTGTTAACTCTTGTCACATACTAAAACATACAGAGGTAAATTTCCATGAGCAGCTTATACAGATTAAGCCTATCATGTACAACCTCTTATCAAATTAGTTGCTGATCATCCATAAGAGATTGCAGTTCAGATTTCTAAGTAAAAACCAACATAAAAACATTCTTTTTTACATCAGACAGGATGCAAAGTGATAAAAGCAACATGAAAGAGAGTTAGTCACTATTTCCTGTTGGCCTCATACAGCCACAGGAAGAGCCTTCGTTTTGTCTCCTACTGTTTCTCCTTCCATATAGGTATTCTCTTAAACGAACCCTTGATCTTCTTTTGACAAACCTTGTTCTCTTACTAGGGAGCTCTTCCTCAAATTTCAGCAAATTATATTGAATTTTCTGCATCTCCAATTCCAACCTTCCAATTTTCTCAGAGACCCTTCTTGCCCGATCAGAAATTTGCTTGTGTCTTTTGCTCACACTATCTTTTTTCTCAGCATAATTGTCAGGTGATGCAGAATAGTCTTCCACTTTCTTTGTCAACTTACTGTTCACATCAATGAGCTTTGTTATGGTTCCCTCAGCTTCTTTCAATTGTCCCTTGAAAGTATTGAACTCAGATCTGGTAGGCTGGTTGATCTTTTCAGAAATTTCCATATTACTCTGGAGTTCGTGTATGCTTGATTGAAGAAGCAACAACCTCTGAGCATCAGAAAAAAGTCTTTCTACGACCCTTCTGTTCCATTCCAAGTGGGGCTCCAACTTTCGGGACAACTCTAGCTTGTCAACTGCCAACTCTTTCTCAGCTACCAATTCATCTGTAGTGTACTTGCCCTCCATCTCTTCAATCTGATAATGTGCCATACTGTTCTCGAATATCAAGGGACTTTTCTGCTTTTGGTTGCTGCATCCCTCTTCAGATGTCCCCCATAGTTCAAGCATCTCACTGGTGGCTTCATCAGTTCCTCTAGCTCTTCTATGTCCATGAGAAAGAATGTCATTCCCATATCGAGAAGAATTTAGAACAATATCAAGCTGTATATCTTTCATAATTTGTTCGTATTTTGATTTAGTGATTTCATTGTCCGGAATTCCCTTTGACTTTAGCAGTTCAATTTGTTTCCATGCAGTCTCCAAACTAGCACTTGAATCCAACCTTTCCAGCTCTAGGACATTCCCGGTATTCATCAAGACCTCCTGCAGCACTTTAATCTTGTTATGAAAATATTGCAGTCTTCGAAGTCCTGGAGGTGTCATAGCACTATGATCCTGACTCCGTTTTTGACAGCTCATGGTATAAGGACAAGCCGCAATCTGATCATCCTGAATATACAATGGAGTTCATTCAAAATGAATACTTACAGAGTTTGCTTAGTTTTTTTTTGTGCTAAATTGTATTGTTGGTTTATACGCAACTGAACTTAAATTTTGAAAGGATTTCTGAAACTACTCCTAACTGGGTTATAAAACCAAGGCAAATCCATTGAATAAAATTAATGGTTTTCTTCTTAAATCTTTTTGGATCTTAAGAATGAAATCTTGTATTTTTGGGAGTGAAAGAGTCCCAAACACAATAGTCAATATAGTTTAACAATTTTGGTTAACCAATGCAATTAATTTTTTCAATTAGACAATTAGAATCAGTAAGTTTCTCATTTTCTAGAGAAAGGAGTACCTCATTTTTCTGATTGATTGATGTAGAATGGCGCCTTGCAAGGGAAAGTGTGAGCTCTTCCAGGATCACAATATCATCCCACAAGGATCCCAAAAACAGTGAATATGCATTCAAGTCAGCCCTCAGTCCTTTATTTTCTCCTTCAAGGACACACATTTTTTTCTCCAACTCATGAACTGTCAAATTTCTTAGTGTCATTTCCTCTTGTAAAACTTTCTTTTGTACCGTAATACTAGTCACAACGTTTTCACTTTTATGTATCAATTCAAGTACCTTTTCTTTATATACTACTGCATTGATTGATTCCCACTGAATATCAAGCAGTAGCTCCTCAACATTGTTCTGCAATTTACCAAGTTCGCATTTCAACACCTTATTTTCTTGCTGAAGACATTCATTCTCAATTTCCTTAACTGCAAAAACATCCAATAAGCTGGAAATGTTCTCTGTTTCTTCTCTGGTCACCTTAGCCTCATCAACGTCCAACTTCAGATCATTAAGGTTTCTATGCAACTCTGGGTTCATGTATTGTGCTGTTTTCAAGCTCTGGTTTGCCTGTGACAACTCCATATCCTTCTTGATTGAAGAATTTTCTACTGTGTCAAGATTCAGTTCTCTCCAGGCACTTCGTGCACTGTGAACATCATGTTGGTCTTCTGACAAACTTCTTCTGCACTCTTTCAAGTAAGCAAATGATTCCTTGAGATGTGTGTTTTCAACTTCAAGCATTAAACACTTTCCATTAATTAGTGAGATATCCTGTTCCAGCTTGATTTTCAACCCACGGAAATAATTTGTTTCATTACTTAGTAGCTGTAGTGATAATGCTCTCTCTGAATTAAGACTCCTAAGCATCACAGACAGGTAGTCCAAGGACATAACATCTCTAAGGAAAACAGTGTTCTCCTCTTCCAGCTTGACCTTTTCTTCTCTCAAGTCATAAAGTTTCTTACACATTAAATTGTTTTCCTCAAATACCTTGGAGAATTCAATTTGTAATTTGCTGTGAGACTCCTGGATATATGTGAGCTGTCTGAAAAGCAGATCTACTTCAACTTCCAGTGCTTCCTCCCGTTGGTTGCTGACATGCATCTCCTTCCTCATAAGTTCATGTATCTCGAGGAATTCATCATTCTTGCTTTTTAGCAGTGTTAAATTTTCTAGTTTTAGTTTAGATTCTTTCTCAAGAGCAGCCTTTTCTGCTCTCAGATCTGCAACATACTTCCCAAACTGCTGCAGAAGGGTGACAACAACTGATTTCTCAAGAAGCAAATGTTGCTTTTCATCGTGGGCCTCTGAAATAGTACGCAGCAACTGTCGAATTTCATTAAAAACAAGCTGCAAAAGCAACTCATCTTCAGTTTCATCGAAAGTAGCATGTTCGAGATCCACCTTGAGTGACTTTATTATTAGATAAATCAACTCCCTCAGTTTCTTGTTATGCTCCATTAAAGATTTGATCTTTTTCTCTTGCGTCAGGCATTGTTGCTCAAGCTCCAGAATAAGTTTCTCTGTGCAGCTCAATGCCTCTTTATGTTTCTGAGATCCAAATAAAAGAATCAGATTCTCCTCTTTCATGTCACATAAGCATCTGTGTAAGATGAAAATCTCAACCTGAGCGTTTATGATTTCGTGCTGTTCCATTTCAAAATTCTCCTCCCTTTGCCTACCTTCTTCCTGAAGGAGATGTATCTGACCTGCCAATGCATTCAGCTGACTCTTGCTAGACTGAACAAGGATGTCATGTTCTTCCTTTTCTAGTCTTAATAACTCTTGCAGCTCTGCCACATGATGAAGTCTCGAATCTTTCTCCCTCTCTATATTTGAGCATTTCACTTCTAACTCTTGATACCTGCCTTCCAAGTTCTGAAGACTCTGTTTAAAGCTTTCTACCTGATGCAAACAAGAATTGCATATTAAATCAAAGATAAAATCTGGAAGCTTAAAATAATTTCAGACTTCGAAGAACATATTGCACCCTGATCTAATCCCACACGGGAAGTGAGAGGATGGTTGTGATGATATGTAGTACCAGAAGAGCCTTCTACAATCAACTTAGACTTAAGAATTTTGCATCACGTGGTTCTAGGCTCAATTTTCCATTTAACTGGGTGGGTCATGACAGTAGATATCCAAATCAAATACCCAGGAGTTTGAAGGTGGAAGAAATGACACTTGAAAATTACCTGAGACATGAGGGTGATCTTTTCTGAAAGATGAGCAGATTTCTCATCATGAAGAGAATCGCAGGACTCTTCTGCACCTTTCAGCTTTTCTCTCAAATATTCAAGTTCCACACTCATGTCAGATAGGGAATTCTCCAAGAATATATTTTTCCTGGAAAGATTCTCCATATTCTGAGCAGCAGCCTCTATTTGGGACAAAAGTGCAGCCTTTTCAGCTAGATGCACAGAAATCCTGCAGCGGAGATGAGCAGAGAAGTCTTCTAATTCTTTTATTTTCACTCTTAGTCTCACTAGGTCATTATTTGCATCCAAAAGGGAAGCTTCCAATGCTGAATTCTTCTCTGATACTGCTTGCATATGGTTTAGATTATGTAGATAAAGATTTTTTTCATCCTCATTTTTCTTGATTGTATCTTTCAACTCAAGGTTTCCATCTCTCAATTCCTTTATCAGTGCCCGAAGGGATCCTACACTTAAATTGACTGATTGTATTTCGTCTGTTAGCAAATGATACTTCTGTTCCAAATCATTTCTGTCCTTTTTAAGACGATATAGCTCAAGCTCAAGAGATTCCTTTTCCTCTATATGAAGATCAGTTTCATCTTCAAGTTTCCTTTTCAGATCCATCAGAGAAATTATCTCATCCTGCATATTCATTATTGTCAGAGCAGATGAAAGATTTTGTTCACTGAAGCTCACATTCTCCTCCCTAATATTCTCGAGTTCAATCTCCATATCCTGCAGCTTTTCGAGTTTGCTTTTAAGCTCCAGTTCCAGATGCCTCATCTCTTCCTTAGTTTCTGTATGCTTCTTTTCCATGGACTGATAAGCCATTTCAGCCTTGAAATTTCTTTGGAGTTCATCTTGTAAAGAGGTTTTGAGAATTTCCAGGTCCTGTCCCTTCTTCTTAAGCTCCTCCTGTTGTTGTTTTATTTTCTGCTTTAAGATGTCAAGCTCCAACTGTAATGATTGATTAGCCTTATCCAAGACAAGAGTCCGTTCCTTTGCACTGCTTAAACACGAAGATTCCATTAGCATCTCATCATTAAGCTTCTTAAGGTCTTGTTTGGTGCGAGAAATTTCATCTTCCAAGCAAGATACTCTTATCATGGATTCTTGGTATCGAGTCTGAGAGTCATCTTTTTCAGATTTTACCTTGGAGTAGGTCTCTTTTAAGATTTGAACTTCATTGTCATTTCTATCAGCACGTGCTGATTCTGAAGTCAGTTGTTTCTTCAGATCCTGGTTTTCCTTCGATAACCTGGAAATTTCTTTCTGAAGTAATTTATATTCTGAAAATTTTCCTTCCCTCCCTGCTGCAAAGTTTGTACCAGTTGCTTCCTCACTAGTTTCAAACATTTGATCCAACTGCTTCAAACAGGCTTCATTTGTTGTTACCTTGGTTACTCCAGAACAAGCTTCATTCAATTTCATTGGGTCATCATGCAATAATAAGCCTAGCAGATCAACCTGTAGACCATCTGGGTGAATAATTCCTTGAGGCATTTGGTGGGTATTTGTCCCTGCATCTGGGGTTACACACTCATCAAAAAGTTCAAGTGGAATTTGGTTAGGAAATGCTTCTGCTATAGTTCTGTGAGCCTGACGAAGTGCCCCAGTAGAATGATCATATCGTTCTGCTAAAGCACGGTATGCTCGGTAAAATTCCTCCACCAGTTTCATAAGCTCAGGGCGTTTCTTATAGTACATTTCTGCTCTTTGGGCAAAGGAATCAGCATCTTCCTCTATAAGCCTGATCATAGCTTTGACCTTATCGTCAATATCTGCACAGGTTAGTGTCAATGTGTGAAATCAATAATTTTCAGCATCTATGGTGAGAAAACATAGAGAAAAGATTTATTACTGGGAGACATATTGTCAAAGATAACCATTTGTTGATTTAGTGAGCTAAGTGGGACTAGTACAGGGGAGCTGACAAGCTAAAGGATTGACTGAACAGCACAATCAAGATGTCTTTGTTATACTTGATATAAGGAAATAGGCTAAGTCAATTTGTAACAGTATGATATTGGATGAACTGGCACCTGCCATAACTAGAGAGCATCATCCTCATTATACATAAGCATATATGGAGAGAAAGCCAACTACAATTATTTTCTACAAGAATTTCAAAGAACAGAAAGCACACTCTTGTCTGGCAATATCAACTTAAATCAGCAAAATCTAGTGAATACAGCAATCTAAAATTTATCATAATACTTCATATAATCATGATTGACAATTCATGCTTAGACTTTAAGGACCTTTGCTTTTGTCTTTAAACATTAGTGCTAGAAATGGTTAATTTGTCCTGAAATAACCAGTGGATTGCCCAGGACTGAGATCAATATCCAGGAAAACCAAAAGCTTTTCACTAGTATACTATAAGATCTCTGCATGAGATTTGTGCATAATGCACAGAGCTACTTTTTTGAGAATTCCTCTTAAGAAGGAATAAAACAAGCTACTATACAAAAATATGAGGAGACAAAAGAATACCTTCTGACATAGTTGCCTATCGGCATGTCTATATATTAAATTTTACCAAATTACAGATTGTTTGTTTTTCAAAATGTGAAATCCTACAATGACCAGGACCAAAAGTCTAAGAATATATAAAAATATACTAAAAGGGTCAAAAGAATTATGAAAGGCTATGCTACAAAGGGTCACTAAATTGACATAGAAAAGGAATAAGATCATTTACTATTTATGTATATTTGTAACTCTATATTTTTTCCACCAAATTAAGAATATTAGATCATGAAACCAAGGTCACATTTGCTGAATTAAATGATGCCACATAATATTTTATTATGGAAAGTTGAATATCTTATGCTAAGCTGGTTGTGAGCATTGGAGACTGGAACAATTTTTACAATATTGGAAGAAAAAAATAGATTATTACACTTGGACCAGGGACCTCAAAATTTGAAAAAAGTGAAGGTAACTTTCTCCAACATAACATACAATATAATAATTCTGTCCCATTCATCTGGTATCAAATGAGAGATACAAAACATTAGTATAGGTTCACCAAATTTACAATTAGCAGTGCTAAGTTATCTAATTGCTATAAACAGGCAATGAACAGACATTTTTATGCAAAAGGTGCACTTTTATTCAACGAGATGAAGAAAGCATATGATGCATAACGAATGATAATAACTAGTCTCCTACACATCCATCCAAAGCCTCTCAATGCAAAAAACAGTAGTCCCACTATTTGTGCAGTGGTTTCATTTTCATTAATGAAGAAAAAAATATGGTTGATATTCTCCTCATGCATTAGATTTTGGAGGGTCTCAACTGCAAAAAATTATGCAGCATTCCTCAGCATCTCAGACTCAAATGAAACCTCAGCGTATGCTTAAAATGTAGAGGTTAGAAATTTTGATGTAAACTTTAATTAAAACATCAAATCGGATCAATTTGTCCCCGACAGAAGTCAATGAGGAGAATCATATTCATACCTGCAAGGTTATCCTGAAGCCATTTGGAGTGTTTTGGGCTGATATGACTATCCCACCACCACGAATACAAGCGTCTGGATTCAGCATGTGAGAGTGTGGCCATGACCCCAGGCAAGATGGCTACTACTGCCAGCTTCTATCTCAAATGGCAATGTCTTTGGACAAATACAAAGAACAAAAAGATCCAACACAGAACAAGAGCTGAAACAGTTTCACCAGACACCCAACTAAAGCTAACACCAAATTTGGTGACGCAAACGAAGAGACCTCTGACATATATTCCAACTTGGAGGCATTTTGAACCACCTAAGTAAAACAAAATGGAGATCAGCCTAAGAAGAAGAAAGTGATATCAGATACTACATACTAAAGAACAACAAAGGTTGCAACATTTGATGCTCAAACATGATGGGAAAAAAAAAAAAAAACATCGATCAATACCAACCACATACTAAACAACAACAAAGGCATTTATCAGAGATGAAAAGAGATTGATGAAAATGATGTTTCTCTCACCTCGATGTTGACAAGGGGCAATCAACCTTCCAAGACACCCCAAGACCCTAACTTCTACAACAAACGGAGAACATCTTTCAGGAACTTAACCAGTCTAAGCATAAGATCCATCACCTAAACATGATCTAATGTGACTCTGCAACTTTATACACATAAATCATTGAAAACAACTGAATATACTCGGAAAAATCAAACTCACCCAAAACAAGAAACGAGGCAAAGACAGGAGTTCGATCCTCGACGATTCCTCGACCCGAAGGCTCAATTAGCAACCGGGAAAAAGAACAGTTCCTACAATGATCTACACCCTACCGACGCTGAACCCTCACGAATCAGAGAAATCAATCCCACCAAGCCAAAAGAATCCCAAAGAACTGGTCCGATCGCCAAGAGAAAAAAGAACGCAGCAAGATCGCATTTTTCCCACAACTGCAGGTCAGCCAACAAAACAATGCAAGAAGCAATCTTTCTGGAAACTCATGATCGAACCATGAAAAAAGAGCCTTTTTTTTCCCTTTCTGATCCAGCTGCTCTTCATCCACTCTCATCCCATGTGCCCTCACTCTCTCCCTCCTCTTCCTCCTCCTCTTCAAGATGCTGCTCTGTTATATTCTTTTGCTCTGGCAAGAAGAAAGGGAGGAGGAGGCAAGGAAAGCACAGGAGGAACTAAAATAAGGGGAAAGAACAGAGAGTAGAAGACAAACAATTAAGGGGAATGGCAGAAGAGTTAAGGAAGTGGCATGGAATTTTGGAAGCCAAAGTTGGTAGATTTGTGGGAATTGAGACAGGGATTGGGATTACAGCTGGGAATACTGCAGTGAATAAAGGAATAGCTACATAACCACCTCCTCACATGTAGCTCTTCACACTACAAGTCATCATTATTAGTACTGCACATGCTTCATAAGTGCATTAAATCACTAGTAGAGATGTCTCACTTTATTCTTAGGTTGTGTGGTTATATATACATGTATACATATATATGTTTATATATATACATATATATATATATATGTATATATATATATATATATATTAAAAGTGCTTTTCTATCAATTTTCCAAGATCAATGTGAAGAGTATTGCAAATTGGTTGCATGAGAGTACTATGGATCTTTCAATTGTTTGCTGTCATCAACATATCAGTTGGTCAAATGAGAGGTAGTGTGGAGTTGCATGCCTACTTCCTGATGAAGTTAATCATGCTCTTATAATTTGCCAATGAATATTGTACATTATATATACCAAATTAGAAAGCAAAACCCTCTTTGGATTTGGATTTTTAAGATAAATATATTTAAATCTTTAATAGGTTAATAATTTCTAGAGATTAAATATATATATATGTGTATTTGCGTATATTAGATTTTGTATGAGGATGAGATTATTCATTTATGATCTAGATGACCATTATTTGAATTATAAAAATAATCTCTTCTTTGTAGGAGTAATTTTGTGTATTCGAATCTTTCTTTAACTCTATGCTTTTTCTTTATCAAATTTTAAGTTTTTTGGGGACACATATTCTTCATTTCTTAAATATTAAGTTGGTTCTCCATTTTCTTCAAAGATAAGCCTCATTTTGGAGGCTTTTGAACATTTTTTTTGTCATGTTTCATGGATTTCCAACTTGTCATCCATCTTATGTGAAATAAATCAAATGTCTAGTGTTTCCTAATTGACACCAATATACCATACCTTTCATTAAATTCTATTTAAATTGTCATGTCAAATGATACATGAGAAAATTAAACATAGAGTTATTCAAATGAAATGATAGAATAAGCATCACAAGAAATGACTTATTGGGATATTATGGCTTGTTTTTGTAATCATTTGCATTCTCACCTAAAAAAAAATGTCCTGTCATGGAAGGAATGTCCATAGAATCATCACAGAGACAATTGATAGATACTGCACAAGGAAAGTGACCATTGTTGAGTTTCACAACTACCCATCAAAATTAAATTAGAATCCAATGAGACATGCACTGATTTCATGTTATGTTTATCTTAATTTTTATAGAATTTTATTATGCCTATCTTTTTATATTTTTATTGTATTTTTTATTATATTTCCTATTATACTTAAATTTTGATTACTCTCTCTCTCTCCCTCCTTATTTCTTAGTTAGGGGTTTTATTTTATCTCACCAAATCTCTTTGCTTGCTATGCTTAGATTCAACCTCACAATATGCTATTATATATGTACTTATGTCCAAGTCTGATACATGAAAGCCTACTTGTCACCTAAACCCATTGCAAATTCTTGAGAACCCTCTGATCTTGATCCTAAGGCCAAAAATGAAAGCAAGGATCACAAATCAAGGTGCTTTATCTGCAGCCTTCTGCATTTATGTGGGGGTAAAGATGATAGATTTAGTGGTCCAATATAGTAAACCTAAATTTACATGAACCATAAATAATGAGTGTATATTTGGTCTTTATATCATTATAAACCACTATAATTTAACTATATTTTTACAATGCTAATCAATATCATTTTTTTTGTTGTTGTTGTGCTTATCAGTCAACCTATCTAACATCTTCTAAAATGAATAGTATTTGGTTAGTGAATTAAAAATTTACCAAATGAAATCTCAAAGTTTTAATTTTTTTAATCATAATTTTATTATATTATTTATCAATTTATATTCTTAAGATATATTTTTTAAACTTTGATTTCATTAGATTAGATTTACTGATATGATAAAGAAATTATTTGAGAAATGATCTGTCTATATTATCATAATTTTGCAGTGTTGCACTGGTCAGTCAATCAATCACAAAGGAAATTTCTTGAACCACAGCTTCTTTGCAATGAGCAATCTGCCAGTCTCATGCACAACCTATCTGCCTTCTTCCTCATGCCCCCATATGTCTGCAAAAGGAGTCGAGAATCCAAAAAGGAGGGGAAAAGAATGGACATGAAGGTATCCTGTTGTTGTATCATGGTGCTTTTTGGGATGATTGCAGTGACAACCCATCTCATCATCGCCATGGGTAGACCAAGAGAGAGCTGGGACCAGCACCGACCCTATAACAGTGACTCCATCACCCAGCAGATCATTGTTCTTGGCTTGCTTGTCCTGCTTTCCATCTTCCTTCTTTTTGTATTGTATTGATTTATTTATTTTTATTCTGATGAAACTGTAGAACAAGCAGATCATTGGTCTTCTCTCTCTCTCTATACCTTTCTCCTTCTTGTAATGTATTGTTGTTTCTTTACTGATATATATAACCATAGAACAGGAGATCATGATTCTTGTCTTCACCTGTTTGTGATGTATTGGTCTTTCCTGATAAAACTATAGACTAAGATAATATTCTTCTTCTCTTCCCTGCCATCCTTTCTCCATCTTTCTTTTTCCTTCTAGTAATGTAATGTTCTCTTTTTGGTGTGTCATTGAACTACAGACATGGTGGAGTGGATAAGTAATCCAAGCACAAAGGTCTTCTACACTGTTCACAACTTTTTGGAGTATCTGATGAGAACAATAGAAACATGGGGACATTATTATTCTTTTACATAGCATCACAGAGTTATGGAAGTTCAGATCAAACCTTTAATCTTTGCATGAGCTGCAGGCCTTTCAGGTACTGATCATTCTGCCAGTTCTGGTCATAAAATACTATAATCTAACAGAGCTAATTGAACAGAGCTGCACCAAATATATATATATATATATA
>LVTN01000657.1:34632-55555 GCA_001649415.1 Musa itinerans | reverse complement strand
TATATATATATATATATATATATATATATATATATATATATATATATATATAGAGAGAGAGAGAGAGAGAGAGAGAGAGAGAGAGATACAAAATTGGAACTTGCAATTTACTGTGAAACCATGATAAAAACAATTTATTGGATTATCAATAATCTGAAGTCCTTAACAAAGTGCCCAATATAGTTATGAGATTAACAATGTTACTGTTCTAATTGATAAGTGCAGCTATTATGGAATTAGCTTCAAGGAAGGTGAACTATGCAATCAATAATATGTGTTGGAGACTTGACAAGAACATAGAGCTATAACCCAGTAATTGCAAAAGACAAAGTCTATACAAATTGGAGTTGTGTTGCTGATGATTTCTCCAAATGTGGGCTGGATGATCTATGTTTGAATCCATGTTCATATTGATGGGAGCCCAGTATGTTTGAATCCATGTTATATATAGCCAATCTCTCCCACTTGCACTTGGAGGCTGCTCGCCGGCGTCGCTCGTGCATTACTGCAATTAGATGCCGTCGTCACTGCCGCTGCACCGGCCGACGTGCTCGACATGGCGTCGCAATCCTCCGCTCCGATCGGACCCTCCGATGGCCACACAAATGCTGGTTTGTTCGACGGCGCCACTGATCTCGACATGATCTGTACAATCGCGTGGGTCTTTGGTCGTGCCCCCGGAAGAGGGTGGGTGCAAGCAAGCCCCAGAAGCAGCAGCCTCTTCGCGTCCTCCGCCACGTACTCGCTGCCCAGCCTGGCGTCCATGGCGTCCAGTATCCGCCCCTCCCCGTGGAGGCTCCACACCCAGTCGGCGAGGAGATCGAAGCCGGCGACGCGGCACAGCGGGTGAACTTGTGGGTGATGCAGCACTCGCTGGCGATGTAGCCTCTGGTGCCCACGACGCCGTGGTCGGTGACGGAGGTCTTGTAGGCGTCGAGGGTGCGGGCGAGACCGAAATCGCCGAGGCGGGCGTTGAAGGTGGCGTCGAGCATTCTGTTGGAGGCCTTGATGTCCCTGTGCACGACCATGGGGTTGTACTCGTGGTGAAGGTAGTGGAGGGCGTTGGCGGCGCCGGCGATGATGTTGTAGCGGCGGTACCAACCGAGCACCGGAAGCGTTTTCGCCTCGCCGAATAGGTGTTGGTCGAGGCTGCCGTTCGACATGAACTCGTAGACGAGCAGCAGCGCGCCGTTTCTGTGGCACCACCCTGCGGCCAACAGAGTCTGTTGATGGGGGAGAGGGAGAGAGAGAAGGGGGAAGACGTACCAAGCAGAGGAACCAGATTCTTATGCCGGAGGCGATTGATGACGGTTAGCTCGGAGAGGAAGTCATTCAATCCCTTGGTCTTGTCCCTCAAGAACTTCTTGACGGCCATCTCGGTGTCTTCCCCGGGTAGCATGCCTCTGTAAACCACCCCAAACCCGCCTTGCCCCAGCTTCATCTTCTCATCGAAGTTGCTGGTGGCCTTCTTCAACTCCCTGATATCGAACTCCCTTGGCATCCCCGGGAGACGCCTCAGAGCGTTCGCCACCATCTCGCTCCGCTCCTCTCGCGCCTTCCTCCTCCTCCACCTTCTCACGTACAGCCCCGCAAGTAAACTTGCGAGTGCTACAGTCACACCTAGCGGCGCTGCTATCTTGAGACTTAGTTTCCCTCTTGCGAGTGCTACGGAGCATCAAGAGATGGGAGGATGACGAAGGCGAATCCCTCGCCGGGGACGACACCGCCCGGGCGATAGATGATGACGTCGAAGTCGGTGTTGAAGGAGGCGACTGAGTTGGAGGCGTCGTCGTCGTCGTCTTCCCACAGCTTGAACGGGATGGTAAAGACGATGCGGCCGGACTTGTTGGCGAGGTGAGCTGAGTAGTTGAGGCCAAAGGGGGTGACCTGGAGCGCGCCTTGGCTGTAGCCGGCGTCCTTGAGCATGAGGAGCGTGGTGCCATTGGCGACGTCGTTGAAGGAAGAGATGGAGTAGGTCTCGTAGCTGGTGGTGGTCGTGACGACCTGTTGGAGGTCGTGACGACCTGTTGGAGGTCAGCCACCTGGAAGTGGAAGAGGAGGCAGACGACGACG
The DNA here is from genome assembly GCA_001649415.1 of Musa itinerans. Classification (NCBI taxonomy): domain Eukaryota; kingdom Viridiplantae; phylum Streptophyta; class Magnoliopsida; order Zingiberales; family Musaceae; genus Musa; species Musa itinerans. The sequence continues at coordinate 53,482 of LVTN01000657.1, read as the reverse complement.
ACGGCGTTGGGGAGGCCGAAGAAAGCCGGCGGCGTGAGTATCATCATTGCATTGCATTCAATGGTTATTCCTCCTCCTGTAAAACAGAGGACACATGTTGGGTATAACGTTGACCAAGTCAACGAAATTATTTCCTTCCCTACTAAGCCAGACTTCTTTTTTGTGGTAGTCTTCTCTCTTATAATAGATTAATTTATTTAGCATGCTTGCAGATTAATTTATGGTAGCATACTTCAGTTTAAAGGGCTAATCATTTTGTTGATCTGGTCATGCAAATGTTTAATATCCACATGATTATAGATTAAATGATAAAAATTAAGATCACATCCACAACATCAATTTTGCTTATAAAATAGGATTATGATCTAAATATTCGAATCATTGCATATCAAATTTTATTAATTATTTAAAATTATTTAAAATTATAAATTACTACTAATCATCTTACAATCATATCACAAACAATAGTATAGTTATAGAGAATAAATTTTAACTTTGAGTTACACCCGAGTTAAAGATAGGATAGGATTACGATCTAATAATCGGATCACTGCATGATAAATTCTATTACTCATATTAAAATCATCAAAAAATAAAAAATTTACTACTAATCAACTTACAATCATGTCAGTAGTTTTCGATAAATTTTGATCGATTATATTTATTGTAACTCGAGTGTATGAGTTATACTCAATCATAGTTTCATTCCAAACACCCTGGTGTAGCATTATCCAGTGGCGATGGTACTATTAAACATACGATGATATTGTTTATACTCAATGCTTTATTGACTTGGGGTGATGGTACCACCCAAATAGTACTTTTTTTAAAAAAATAAATTAGAGAAAATTATAATAAACATATTAGAATTATGTTATGATTGTTATAGAAAAGTTTTAATATATTTAAAAAAAAATAGAAGAATTACACTCGGGTTATACATTTGATCATAGATTTAATCTCACACATTTGATCATAGATTTAATCTCACACATCCCCTATTTAGACAATTTAACATCCTAAAATAAAAAAAATAAAAATGATACTAAATATGTTAGGATCATGATAGTTTTACAAAATTTTGGATAGGATTAAAGATAATTCAATAATTTACACTTGAGTTACACTCAATCACATACATATTTAACGTAAAAATATATTATTATGATAATTAATTATTCTAAAATCAGAAAAAAAAATAAAAAAAATAATACTAAACATGTTAGGATTTTATGTTATGATAGTTTTGAAAAAAATTGAATATATTTGAGGATAATTTCTTTATTTACATTGGAGTTATACTCCGATTACACTCGGATTATCTCCGAGGCAAACTCGAATTATACTTGATCACATATTCAACCTAAAGTATCATATTTCAAAAGAAGCATCCTAAATTGGCACACAATTGAGATACATGACAACCATATATAATGAATCACAGTAGAAATATTTGTTCATAATAACAATTCACAAACCATTCAAATTACCAATATGACATGAAAATAATTCACATCAACATTAATCAAATTACCAACATGACATTATATTGTCAAATAATTTGTATAAGAACAGAGGCCATCATACAAGATAATAATAATAATAATATTTTCAATATTTCATAATATTTTATTATTGTGTGCCTTGCCACACAATAATAATCGTCAAATATATCATTATTAACAATTTGGAGCCTAAACAATAGCATGTCCATTTGGCTAAATTTAATTTGTTTGTCCATTAACAAGTGATCCATCTACTTCATCACAAATATCATGCAATCATTGCTTAAAATAAATAAAATCAATTAGAATAATCATTATACAAATTGAGCAATGTGAATGACATGATTAACTTACGATGCGTCTTGTCGAGGACATTTTATTACCTTTGTCTTTTATTTCTTACTAGTAGTTTTCTCTATAATGGTAGGATGGAGAACCATCTAAATCAACCGGTGACATTTTCTTAAATTTTTGTACCTATTTTTGATAAATAAATACTTAATATGAGATGGTAGGTAACACAGTAGGGGGTGAAGAAAGAAGAATGGGTGATTTAAGCATCTTCCACTTTATATTTGAAAAAAAAAAAAGTTGTATATAAAATAATAATTAATATAAATTATTAAGTTATGATATATATTATCTGTTAAAGTCACTTCATATTTTTTCTTACTCCCAAGTCGAAGACATTTATGTAATGATGATATTATGTTTATATACAAAATTAAATGTTATAAATAGGACATATTATATCCAAAATTTAGATGAGAACAAATTATAACATAAACTACTACACAAATAATCAAAACAAATGATTAATACAAAATTAAATTTAAATCTTCCTTAAGGGTCATTTTATCAACAAATCATATCAACCACTAATTTACATGTGTATTTGCATGAAAGTTATCATCAGAAGATTGACAAAAGATTTTTATAATTTAAAAAAAAATCCTTCTAGGAAATTTAGTGGATTTCCTAAGACTTATACCGAGTAGTACGAGGCTTGAACTATCTTGTGGAGGCTGTTCGACCAATAATATCACTAGTATTAAATCATGTTGAATGGTATTGCAAGCCCCGATTTGTCTCTCGATGACTTATAACTTGATGTAGCTATTAATACAATCTTAAATTTAATAAACTAATAATGTTGATAAAAAAAGTAGTTTACTATTTGATAGTTTAAAACTGATTGTATCGATTAAGGTTAAGAAACTAATAATATGGAGCACAATTAGATAATACTAGTTATGTTAATCAAGTTGCATCAACTAATCATATTAGTCAAAATTAAACAAACTAATAATTACAGTGCCTTGAAATTGCTCAGAATAAAGTCATTTTCAGCTTATATAATGATGTCAATCATTTGTAGTTGAGAGAAAGAGGAAGGAGAGTGATAGAAATGGGAGAAGATACAGATTGTGGATTGGTGGGCAATAGACACTGACTTCTTGATATCTGTCCATCAGTTGATGCCAACTGACTCCTTGTTTGATCGATCCTTTGATATGATACTTAACCAGTGTTATGGCTAAAGTTTAAGTACTTATCATGGATCACTGGCTTTATGCTTGAATTAGTTGTGTTTCCATTGAGCAATTGATCACACAAGTTCGATCATTAGAGAGAGGAGATGAGATCCGTGCTCAATGATGCCAACGGCTCGATGCTCGATGATGTCGCCAACGAAGTCGATGCCTCGTTCAACATGCTAGAGAAGAAAGGACTAGCTCAGTGCTCGATGATGTGATGCCATCGATGAAAAATACTATCGTTTCCAATCGAAGAGAAGATGAGGTTGTCGTTGCTTGATGATGTCGTCGATGAAGCTAATGCCAAATACGGGGGATGTCATCCTCATTCGTCACTTGGAGAGGAGTAGAAGAGTTTGTTATTATCATTCATCATTAGAGAGGAGCGTTGGTCATCGTTGCTTACACTAGCGTTATATTCATTCAATGTAACTCTCGTGTGACTCCCTTGCCAAGTACTTTAAACCTGATCTAATTCGCTTCGTAAAATATGACCCGAATGGATTTGATTAGATAAAAAAAAATTTGATAAAAGCATGAAACGTGTTGGGTGACAATCGATCGGCCATAAGAAATTAGCAAAATCACATGACCTCATAGTTTAATCCTACTCCAATTCATGACTTTTGTTCTTTAAATCCTATAACAAATTAGATTCAACTTTATCCTGTGATGTAGCCATCTTTGACTAAAAATTCTCCCAAGACATTGTTTTGAAAATATCTACAAAACTCTATTTTTAGATTCAATATTTTTTATACTGGACCGGTGTTTAATCAATAACTTTTATTTCAACTTTGTTATTTGATTACTTTCTCATGATCATAAGTTTCTACTAAACCAACTTATACCTTTCATAAAGTTCAGCTAAATATCATACTGCTCTATTTTCCATATGGACTATAATTTGATAAGCAAAAATTGATACTCTCACTACTTTGTTAAGATATATTTCTACAAGCACAGTTCATAGCTACATTTTGGATCACCCATTACCACACCATCAATGTCAATGTCTATATCAGATTAGATCCAACATTGTCTTCGACAGGGATCGACACTGCTCGCAAGAGTAGTTTCTTGGAAGAGGGTGAGGCAGCACAAGACTATTTCTTTCTTGTAGATGATGTGGGAGTGCAGAGACCTGTGATCTGCCATCATCACCACCTCACCAGTGGGGTACTAAGTTCTTACAGGTAGTTTCCATGCAAGACAACAGATAAAAAGAAGGGAGAAAGTAAGAGATCATAACAAATGATGGGCATCTGCACATATTTACTGAAGTAGGAGAAGGTAGACATGTCGGAAAGATCTGTAATGAACATACTGATATATCAAAGAACAGCATATTTCAAGTACATATGAATGCATTCCATTAACAATACTTGCAATAAGAACATTACTTTTATAGCATAGACCGCAAGTCTCATGGAATGCAATGGGCAGCAACTGATAACAATTGAGATCTGATGATGCCACAGAAACCTGATTACAAAATGATGTAAAGATATTATATATGTGAACTAGGAGAAATATAATAAAATTGTCTTTTCGGATGATACTGTGAGTACCTCAACATATCAATTGACAGTAGATGAACTAAAAGAGCTGTTGCGGGAGTAGCTCAATGGATGTTCAGTGGATGCATCATCGGTATCGAGTGAAGGGAACGGAGGAATAGATTTCAGTATCAGTTTCCTGCAACTTCTACGGTTTGGTGGTGACAAGCCAACTCCAATATGTGGAGGTGAGACCCTCTTCCGGTTAGGTGAAGCAATCTTAATACCGGTGGTGGGTGATGCATTGGATTTTAGAATAGTTGGAGTGTCATCCTCGAAATTTGCATTGATCTTGTTCTCTGATTTATCTTGAGAGAGAAGGATTTCAGACTTCCAAAGTATGTGAGAGCCATATAATCCAGGAGAACGTCCAATTGAAAGCTTGCTAACTCGTGGGGGCTTTGCAATTGAAGAAGATGGCAGTTTGATCGATCGCCTAGGGAAAATAATAAACTTTTGTTAGATAGTTGTGGGAAAACGAGAGTGAAGACTAAGCTATCAAAATGAGTGCTGCACCTGCAACTTTGGTGAGGTGTAATGGGTAATATATTTCCAAAAGAATTACGTTCATCCATTTGGACTTTAGCAATTTGTGGGCCATCATCTAGACCTTCCTTTTCCTTGTCATAAGCGTCAGTTTCTTCCTCCACATGTTCAATTTCTCCAACACCTGGGATAAAACATTAATAAAAAAGGAATTTATCAACCAGAATAATGAATTATGCTTAAGAAGGCTTAAAGTTTTGATTTAAACTTGGTTTCAAACATAAGAAACACAAGAAAAATGCAACAATATAGATACAAAATAATCACTTAAGTTTTCTCCTAAAACATTGTCTTGTTAAATACTCTTCTAACTCAGCGGATAAGTATGAATTATTTAGTATATTTCCTCATCTTATATTGCTGACATTGAACTAAGACATGAAAATTTTCATCATAATCCTAATGATACTCCTTGCGTTCTTAAATATACCAAAAAGAAGATACGATACTCATTTCCTGGATGTAGGTTTGCATGCCACGATATCATATTTACCATAGAAACACATTATCTTTCCCAACACACATAGTTTGCTTTATTGGTCTACGATCATGTTCATAGAAAATATGTGTATCCTATTTATCATAGAAACATATAGATTGTCTTTCCATAGACACAGTTTGCATTATTGGGCAATTATCATATGATACCTGTGATCCTTGTTGGTACATCTGAGATCAATGAAAGACAGAAAAGAAAATTGTGCTTTAACAATGAAATGGAGGAGAAGCAGTACCATCCACTATTTTGTAAGACAAGGAAATGATATGGGACCAAAAAAAAAAAATGACGCAAGTAGCTCTTAACCTCTTAAGAAAAAAGGAATTATCATAAAGCAAAAAAGATATCATGCGATCTACAATTAATCTTGAATCATGTGGACACACCTTCAAATGATTTTTTTTCTTTATTTGTCTCTGTAATACATACAATTCATCTGTCAGTGCTTATAGAAGCATCCCATTTATATCTTCAAAAGGATAAGTGGGTAAATTTTGGGTTTGTGTATGACATACACAATGGTTATTTAATTACATTAGTATCTTTGTTTGACATGTTTCATATTTATATTTAATAAATATATTACAGATGAATTAATGTCCATTATGTTTTATTGTTATTGTTTATATAGTTTTGTTTTATTTATTCTAGTTTTATTTTTTTTATAAGTTAGATATTACAAAAAAATAAGGTCAAAAAATCCTTTATCATATAATGTTCTATTGTCACAAAATTTATTTTAAATTTTAATCTCAATTTTTATTATTTTAAGTTTTTAAATTTCAATTATTTTCTCGAATGTACCTGTCACGACCCGACCTAATGGAATAACTAGCATGTTAACTTCGTTGAGCCCAAATCACTAGTCAAAATGCATAGATTAAAGGCTCGATGTCCTTGTCAAAGCCTAGCATAGCCCAGATCAAACCCTTGTATGGTGCATTTGAATCATAACCCAGTAGTAGCTCTATGCCTTATCAACTTCGTTGAGCCCAAACCACTAGCCAAAATGCTTAAGCTAAAGTTAACAATAGTACATTCATCAAACCCTTATAAATCATTCTTAATCTCACCCACTTCCGATATGAAACTAATTGGGGTGTTACAAATCCGACGTATTCTGCCAATCTTAAATCTTCCCTAGATGATCCTAATTGACATACTTATTGCAGACTATGTTTAGATAGTAACTCTACTTTAATATGGCCTTAAAAACTATAAATGTAAGTGTATATATAATTGACACTCACCTTCTTTCCTTCCAAATGCATTTTTACATCCTTCACATCTGCAGCTGATTGAGCATCCAACACCAAACTAAAAAGAAACAAATATGTCCAAGTCATGCAACATAAGATAGTAAAAGCATGTTGTAACCAAGACATAAACCTGATAGCATTCACAGTATTTCTTCAGACAATTTGACTTTTTACAATTGCATCCTCTTTTATGTCGTGTTGAAGCAGGAGTCTTGTTAGCATCATCCTGAAGATGTCAAAAGAATGATCACATCAAAACCAGAAGTAGGAGAAAAGGAAAAGACAGAAGAATAATATCACATATGATATTCCTACCCTCATTTCCACACCAGCCTCAGATGTTCGAATTACTTTTGGGGCAAATGCAAGTGGATTGCGAGATTCTATTTGCTTCCGAGTAGCCAGGACAGTTTCCTCATGAATGGGTTTGTTAAAACATCCTTGGCATGAACAAGGCTCGGAACAGTAAACTCCAGCAGCAAAACACTCACAATAACTACATAAGATGTTGACATGTCAATACCAAAACTTAAAAATACATACTAAAAGTGACAAATTTAAAACTAGATTAATTGCTTGTTCTTAAATTAATTACTTAAATAAACAAAGAAGGCATATCAAATACAATATCTTTCTTATATCTATCACTAAAGTTCTTATAAGAGCATCAGATGAAGTGAAAAGAGACTCACAGTTTCAGGCATTTTGACTTCTTACAGTTGCAACGCTTGCATCCTTCACTTTCACCTCCATTTTCTGACTTGCATCTAGATCAGGAGGTTCCTTTGTTATTGATATAATGAAGAACAAAACATGACCATGCATAGGAACATATGCAACATACCTTTTCTTCTTTGGACTACCTTGACTTAACTCCTCACAATTGCCAAGTGAAATATCATTTGCAGCAGCATCAAATGTAACCTGAAGGTCTTCAATTTCACCATTGGTCAAAAGATCAGCTTCAATAGCCAAGGACTTCTGTGGACTGTTCCTCCCAGTTGTTGCTGATGCAAAGGGATCAATGGGGCATGGCATAGTGATTAGTTGTTTTCCGGGAGCCAGTGTCTCATTCTTGACCATTCTATCCATTGATGTTGTAGCAAGAGCGTTCAGATGTAACCCAATACCAGGAAAAGCACACAGTGATGGACTAACGGCAGGCTTCAAGTTGGCATCAAAAATATTCCTGCTTTTGGATGGTAAAGTAGTTGACTGGTTGTGGCTTGAGTCACCATATATGTTCCTTTGAGAAATACCAGCTACTTCAAAGACCAAACAGCGTCTGTGAATGCCATGTTGTTTGCGGTCATCAACCTAATAAGAGAACTGGCATAAATTACCTCTAAATTGTCCAAAACATATTTCATGTATTCAAAGTAATGCCAACAGGATCAATGTGACATGATGAACGCATATCAACCAAATCTACACAGTGTATTGTTGGAATGGGCAGGTTTATGTCATAGTTTGACACACAACATTCAGCTATAGACCTAAACTCCTTATGGGTGAATAATGCCCTCAGCTGTCCACTCCACTCCTTTGTCTACCTTCTCCTCTGTAAAAAAGTGTGACATGTGCTTAGAGGCAACACAATTATTTTCTTGCAGAAATGACAAAATGTCCATTTTAAATCTCCTCAGACACAAAAGTATAGCAGGTTAATTGACCAGACTACCTAAGCTTCTGACATAAGGCTTTTACAGTTTCAGGCATGAACATATAAAACAAATCAAGTATAACTATTCCTAAGGCACATTAAAAATGTTTTGTGAATGGACTAGGGGGTAATTTGATAGATTTATGAAAAAAGGGTGAACCCAACATTAATGGAGGGTCAAGCACACAGAAAACATCAATAACAGCACATGCCATAAAGTCCCAGTTATAACACAGTTAGTGTAACTCAGCCTTCTATAAAAAAGTGTAACTCAAGGCATAGTTTTTTCTATGATCTAAACCAAGAATCACCCTATTGCAAGAGAGTAACCTTACTATTATTGTCCAACAGGTTACCGGTACGTGGACCGTCCGGTACCGCTACAGTGCTACAGTAGTATACTGTAGCACTACTACAGTATGAAAAGAAATATAAAATTACTCGGTACATTAGGGTGTACCGCTCGATACACCTCGGTATACTGGTCGGTACACCCATACCGTACCGTACCGAGCCCGGGTCGAAACTCCGGTACGGTATGGTATGGCGGACCTTGATCTTAACCTTGATCACCCTATCGCAAGAGAGTAACCTTACTATTATACCAAAACCCACACTCAAAATGATAGATATATCAACTTAAAAGAATTCACACAATGTAGGTAAAAATCAACAGTAGTTAAGGTACTCAAGAATATTGTAGTCGGAACCTCCATAGAGGAAGAAAGTGGATGGAGCTTAATGGAGTCCTAAACTTCATGAAAAAATATGGGACAAAATGCCCCTGCTCAACAGATCAATAAGGTAAAAAAAAAGTGTCAAGATTGAGCAAGTAAAATGGGATATAGAGAAACAAGAGCAGAATAAACAAACAAGAAATCACTTTTTGGAAGACAAATTACCATGTTGCCAGTAGGACGCCATCACAAGCTACATAATCAATTTTCTAATTTAATAACTCAACATTACCTGATTTTGGTGAGTTACTGAGAGCATTTTTTTGCTATGTTCTGTTTCAGGTTTCTTCTTCCTAGAATCTTCACTACATTTCAATTGAAGATCTTGGGTGATATCTTGGACACAAGGACCATGAGGGATATCAGGTTGTGTTTTCTGTAGTTGATCAACATTCTCTGTGTAATTTGACAATAAAGAAACAAAAGAAGTCACATCATTGCCTATGACTTCCTCACTTACTCGTTCATGAACCTCTGGTTCCATGAATGAATCAAAAATCAACATATCTTCAGCATCATCAAAGATCAAATTTTCCTGAACCCCTTCCACTTCATCTTTGTTCAGCTCAAGTGGATGATTTTCCTGAACTCCAGTCTCCATGGTAAACAAAAATTTTCGTCTGTCTATATCATTTTGAACAAAAGGAACAAGTTCTGCTGGTGCCTGACCTAAGTCTAACTCAAATTTCATTTTGGTGTTATGATCTGGACTACCAGAATCATACTGCGATGACTGAGGAAGAGTACTTGGAAGGATTGGACAGTGCTCAGGAGGATCGATGGCAGCCTCATTGAATGAACATGTTATATTGCAATTATCCTGTGTGGTGGCAGTAAATCTCGATGGCCTAACAACATCAGAAACCTCTGAGCATAGGCTACTTTCATCAACATTGTCCAAAAATTCCTCACGTCTGGATAAATCTGTGGAAGGAGGCCTGGTAACAGAAGAAAGTAATCATTGTCAAATTTGGATCAATTGGAACATACACTAATCTGACCTTAAGATATGCAAAATGTGATTGATAATTACCCTGTCAAGTTCCTGGTAACTCTTGGAGGATTGGCATGTGGTGAACTAAATATAGATGAAAGAGAAGCAAAATTCAATGACTGATATGTATGTGCAATATGTGCTGAATCGGTTGATTTAACAGGTCGGATTGGAGATAAATTATTGATGAAGTTGAAGACAGGTGAATCCTGCAATGCAGAAAGAACTTATCAAGCATATAACGCGCATAACCCAAGAATGTCATAAATCATTTAGAAAATGCAGTGAGGACAACAATGGTACTCCATAACCTAATTACATAATACACTTTCTACCAAGATAAAGGAAGACCATAGGATAAACACAGAAGAGACTCCAAAGTTGAAGGCCAATGGTATAAATAAACTTTACCAGCATATGTTACTACCTAAATCCAAGGACTAAGATAATGGTCATGCAAGGAAGCATGCAAGCAACAAGACAGCACAACCACGCCTGCAAATAAAACCCATTCATCTATCTATAGAGCAAACATGGGCATTACTATTGTAAGCACACATCTGCAGGATGCATACCATCCACTTACCTACAAGCACACTCATGTCATACAGCATTTGAGCTAGCAACAAAGTTATACAGGTTGATTCTACAAAATCAGAGTCTAACAAGGATTTAGGCTGGCACACAGTCAAAGAAACTCGAGCACTAAAATGTTTGCTTTTGAAAACAAAGCAGGGAACAGCATTAGTTGTGTGGATGTAAGAATTTAGTAAGATAGTGGTAATCATTCATCACTTACACGGTGAAAACCTCAAGAAAATATTTTAGAGTGCGATGTATGCACAAACAAAAAGACTACTAAAGAATCAAGTCAGTTTTGAAAAATGCAACTATTTGTTTGACGATATCCAGAAAGAAGTGAAAATCTTGACATTTTCACCAAAAAGATTAAACCACCAAATCACATGCAAATTTTTTTTCTTCTTCAGCTAGACAAAGACCAGAAGAACATCAGACAAAATAAAGCAGTTCTGAGACGAGAATTCACAGGAAAAGTGATGCATAAAAAGGAAAAAGAAGAAGCATCAAATCTTATCTATATGACTGTAACCGCAACAAACCGAACCCCCCAAAAGCTGGTCAAAAGAGGAAACAATAAGACAACCTCTAAATAGCACTTCTGTCAAAAACATCACCACCAAGAAAATTCTAGCAGAAGCAAACGATTTAAGGACTTTCTTCAAGAAAGTACACAAAAAAAATGTAGAGACAAATGAGCATAAAATTGCCAATCTCAAGCAATCTCAACGAAACAGACCGATATCTATCTTATCTATCTATGGCTATATAAATCAAACATCTATGACTAAAATAGAAACAATTTGCAAATGAAGTGAACTAAAATAGAAACAGAAATAAAGAAAGAACACAAAGTGATAATAAGGCACAACACGACAGAAAGGTTAGGTCTGTTCATGCATCAAAGACACTCAGAAAAAATCATCCTCCAACACACAATTAAACACTGCAGATGACATCCGAGCGGCATCTCAGTCGAAATGTCACCACATAAAATGAAGTCCCAAAAAGAATTGTGACAAATTAACCCATTAAAAGTGCCTGTTTATTTCAAGAAAAGAGAACGAAAACGAAGAAACCACGTCAAAAAAAGAATACAGAAGGATAACAATGTCCCGACAATTCAACATCAAGAAATCAAGAACCCAAAGCAAACTTAACCGACCGAACCTCCAGTCTTGTATCGAAGACAGTCAACTCGAACCCAATTCAGCCAAAATGTCACTGAGCGAGCAAGTTGTAGCATAAAGTACCCATTTTGAGCGCTTATTTGTAAAGAAGGCACATGAAAACGAAGAATCCACCGACCAGTGACTCAACCCGTGCGGTGAAATCTCAGAAAGAACATAAAAGAAGAACAAAGATCCAATTTTTTCCAATACAAAAGACAGAGACACTCGATCCAATCCTCCACAACACATTAGAACACCCAAAAGCAGGACGAACAAGGTCACGTCTTGACGCCAATCACCTCAAACTTGGAGAGCGACGCGCCGCCGGTCTTGCCCCGCTGGGGCGTCTCCATCTCTCTTGGGCGCCCTCCGGGAGCTCACCCGCATCTCCCTCCCCTTCCCTTCCTCCACTTTGCTTTCTCCTTCCTCTCAGTCTCGGAGCTGCAAGATTTGAAGGAGTAAGGTGGCAAGGGCGGGAATGCGATTATTTTTGGCTCCTCCTCCTTATCCTCGATGCATTCTAATCTAATCCACTCTCTCTCTCTCTCTCTCTCTCTCTCTCTCTCTCTCTCTCGTCCAAATCGGCCGTCCCCACCACCGCTCGCACCCTTTCGCCATTTCTCCTAGACAAAAGTAGGGCAAAACACATTGATTACCAGCTTCCACGTCGCGGTTACGAGGCGGTAGGAATAAGGACGACTCGAGGACAGAAAAGTAAAATGGCGATACGACGTTCCCTAACCAGATCCTGCGGTATTCTCACCAGAATTACACACACACACACACATATATATATATATATAGAGTTTTTATTTGATTTATTTCATTTTTGATTCATTAGACATAGTTTCAGGAAAAAACCACATTATATTTTTTAAAATGGTATTAATATATCTTATGGAAAGCTATTGATGTTGTAAGTAAATGATATAATTAATATTAGTAAAAGACATGTGGTTTTACTATAAATCTTACTTAAGTAAGATTATTGTTTCACATAGAACTCAATAACAAAATAATATTCAGATTATTTTTATACACTATATTTTATATTTCTTGTTATTTATATTTTCTTAACATATATATCAGACTATCCTAAAAACTTGTGTTAGAGTAGAGGCATTTAAATTCTAATTATTGTAATCATCCTTTAAAAATAATTATACTGTGATATGGTTAGGAACACTAAAGGTAAGTGTTTATTAGTGGTTGTACAAAATATCTACCTATTTATATGTCATGATTAATGGTTGTAAGTGTTTTCTTTAGATAGATAAACATTTATTAGGGGTTAATTGCTATTTCAAACTTTGCATTAAAAAAAAGTTTTTAGTTCATATAAATCAAAGAAAATGCATCTAAATTCGCATTCATGCAAATCATTCAATTATGTCTAATTACATTTTGAGATGCATGCATAGATTTCATTCATCTTTATATTATTATCAAAGAGACCTTAAAACTAGTAATTTGGATGACAAGGATATTTACCTCTTCTTGTCATATATTCATAAATACATAAAAATATAATAAATTATTTTATAACATTTTTTTATAAAAATATCCCCACCAAAATTGTGTGTGATTGTGGTCAAATCATCAATAAAACGTAATTTGATGTACAGATGGAAGGCAGCTATAATAAATTAGGATTAAGTCAATAATAATGGGAAATAATGATACATTAAATCCTCCAACTGTGGAGAAGCGTCACACAGCCACACTCGCGGATGGGTAAACGTGACGCTACACGCGCAACCAGCGGTCGAGTGTATTGGGGCCCGCAGGACGAAAGATAAGGTGGAGACGCGTGTAAGTCCGGCTATCCTCCCTTGTATAATGCGAGATCCGGTGTTTCGAGGTGAGAATAAAGAGCGAGGTAACGGCTGGGCTTCCGTTACGGTTGTGTTCCGACGGGGACGCCATCGTTGCGCGCGGGGAAGAGCGGAGGAAACGGAAACCGTTTATGCCGTATAACACCTTGAAATGAATCCCTATAAAAGAATAATAATGGAATTTTACTACTTGAAATGAATAAAAAAAATATTTATTTCCCGATAACAAATAAAACCTGAAGAACTGAAGCATTATTCTTTTTGAGCCCAATAGTGTAATGAAACAAAAGCTGATATAATCTTGACCACGAGATTGCTAAAGTTGATATGCATATACATGTAATATGATACTAAGCAAAAGCTGATATAGTCTTGATCACAGGATTGCTATGCTACAGATGAGATTCTCCCTCTTCACAAATAACCAAAACTTTTTGAGTCTTTTCTGCTCTTTCTGTAACTTTGCTGGGAATACCAATCCTTCCATTCCCTCCTCCTGCAGTTGTTGAACAGTATGCATATGCAGATCCCAACCATGAGCTTGCGCTGTGCTTAAACACACCTCGAGCATCACCTGATTCCTGCCATGGCCCTTGTCCTTGTGCTTGGGGTGGCTCCTCAGGGACAGTGTTGACCCCATGCCACCTTGATGATGGCTGTCTTGTGTGCGTGACTGTGAATTATTGCGGCCACCTGCATGCGGGGCTCAATCACGTGTCTCATGAGAGAGAGAGAGAGAGAGAGAGAGAGAGAGAGAGATGAGTCTCAAGTGGCATTTTTCTGAGATAAAGTAACACAGGCAGAGAGAGAGAGAGAGAAGAGATGAGTCTCAAGTGGCATTTTGCTGAGATAAAGTAACACAGGCAGTGTTGCTTGCATGCTCTTTTACTTTTCCTTTCAGCAGTGCAGTGTCCTCATGGTGATGCAGGACACTGATAGGGCCATGATTGCATGAAGTGACATAGGAGAAGAAGGTTTGGTGAGAGGTGAGGAGACAAAGAAGGGTCTGTGAGTCAGTGCCTAGAAGTCTTACTTTTACTGATGTCAGTGAAGGAAGTAGAAATCAGGGGATCAGTTTGGTTGGGATAGAAGGACAATAGACTTTGGGAGGGAAGTTTTGGGCTGTAATGGAACTCAAATATGAACTTGTTTAGGGTTTGTACATTTCACATGGATGGATTACATTCTTACATACCAATTGTCCACTTCCGTCAGCTTCATTTGTCATGGTGGGTTCTTGAATTCCTTGTGGGTACTTTTTTGTCATGTGCATCATTTTGAAGTTTGGATCATGATAGAGGCACAGTTTATGTTCTTTGGGAAATTAAAGAGAGAAGTGAATATTTAGGGAAAAAAAATGATAAGAATGAAAATGCTCATGTTTATGTCATACACTACAAGCAAAATAGTTATGTCAAATTGCGGCAAAATGATTCTTAGTATTTTCTCTAAGAAGACAAATGCCAGTTTGTAACCAATCCATTTTTAGTGAGCTGAAACATTGTCACAAATTTGACCACATATAACAAAACTCAACTACCACCAGTTCTTGATGATTGAGACATCGATCGACACTTACGAGTTGGATCAAATGATTTATAGACACCTTTAACACCTTAAGGTGCTTCACTTCTTGAGTTTAGATCCACACAGCACGGCCCATTCCTTGCGTAAATCATCCAACGATGCACAGGCAAGTCAAAGACATCCAAAATAATCGAAGGATTCATGGATGTCCGAAAAATAAACCATCTTGATAATCACAGCACAGTGAAGTATAATCTCAAGGCGATGTGTTAGATTATATAAAGTATTATTCTATTGGTACCCTCATCCGAAGATCCCACCAACGCACCCATGTCTTTCAATCCCATCTGCTTCATGAAGTTCTGCAGGCTACCCATGCCACCGATCTGCTTCAGCATCTGTGGTGGTAGGAACCTTGCTCATGTGCCGTGCATTCATGTTCCGAGACAATGCACTCATTTCACCTTTCTGAGATCTTGAACTACCCCTTCATCTCGCTGCACATCTTTGCGAAGCGCTTGTGTTCCTCCAGCACTTCTGTGACATCTCTGACTGACCTGTCCGAACCCCTCGCAGAGTGCAGTGTACGGTATTCATTCATCAGTTTTGGGTTTGTGCCGTCCAGCTCTGGGTGGCACAGAAGAGCAGTGTCGGGATATATCATTCCACTGGAATTAGATCTCTACAGCAATACATATAATTAAGGGACATGTTACCTGCATTTGTCATGGAATCCATTATTGTCATAAACAGCTTGATTTTTGCTTGACTTTCCTTTTCATGACCTTTTGACATCAACTTGGCACTAAACCAAGGTAGCATAGAGAATAACTGAACGTAACAGAAATACCGAGCTCCTCATTAGATGATCAAAAAGATTAGAAAAAGAAATCAGATTCTGCTGAGATCAAATAAATCCTGAGCTACTGGAAGAACCAAATCCAAAGGAATACAATGACCAGAGAAACAGAATAATTTAAACGAAAGTGGTCCAGATATAATACATGGTTATTATTTTTCAAAAACGGTGAAGAAAATACTGGTGAAAACTAAATATTCAGAACCATATGTCAACCTGACCTGTAGGACCCATTTTGAGAAATGTTTTTGAACAGCTGGTACATAAGCCGCAGGGTAAAGCTTCCTTTGGAGAGCTTTTGAAAAAGCTCAGGTTGTTGATCAGTAGGTATAACTTAATGAATTTTGTCCATGAATCCAGACCAGTCACCCATACTAATTAACAAGCGTTGATAAGTATCATTACAGGAGGAGAGATCCGAGCATCAAAGATTATAGCTCACCTAAAAGACGACTGACAAATGGCTTGACATCGAAAATTTCAAACTCCTCCATGTGCTCTCCTGTTCCAATAAAGGGACTGGTCTTTTGGTGGCTGTAACTCTGCAAGCAAACCAAGTAGCAATAATCACTATCTATTTTAACAGAAAAACTGGGAGTCAAATGTAAATTCAAATTTGTATATGCAACAAACGCAAGTTTCTATAAGTTGGTAAAAAAGTGTATGTGAAATATAATTACAGCTTGCTATATAATCATATCATGTGCTATACAAGACAACATTGTATAATGCAATACAATTTCCTATTGTTTCCAATGGACAATTCAAAAAATTTCTCAAGGAAGGTAGGTCACCAAAAAGGAAGAAGCTGCCTGCAAGAGGGTATAACTTAGTACTTAGTAATAATGAAAAGTTGCAGTGTACATGCTAAACAAAATATCAATCAAAGTTTCAGAAAAGAAAAAAAAAAAAGATAAAAAGGCCAGAGAGGTCCGGACCAGATGGTTGACCTTGCAAGTTATATTTGAAAATAATAAGCACAGCTCCAACGGCTACACTTTTTTTGAAGGTTTGTGCTTGATCAAATGTTGCTTGACCAATACTGCTCTCCATGACAAATATTATAAGATCGGTATTCTGAGAAAAAGGAACAAGAATAACCAGTAAATTTCTGTTAGAACATCTGTCAGTTGAATATGTGACTGAAAAGAACAATATATCTACCATTGCTACTGACACTTTGGCATTTCTTCAAACAGAGAAGCTTCCTGTTTGTGTTGTCCTCTTGTATCCACAAAAATCAAATCACGGTTTTCTTTCTTAAATGTTTCAACTCCATCAACGGCAATTTTTACAGGATCTGATTCCATGTTACTGCTGCAGCAAGTGATCAAAGTGACCATTAAAAATGGAAGGACTTACTGTAGCTGCATGTACAAACCACACATGATCAAGAACCACAATAGACTCAAGAAACATTACAAAAATAACTAGCTCAATACCATACAAATAAAGTGCAGTACAATAGAAACCTGTGTTGGTGTAAAAAAGTGCAGTACAAAAGAAACTCGTGGCCGTGCATCTTCAGACCACTAAAAAAAGAAATAAAAGGTAGTCCTGCAACACTAGTTAAAGTCTCTGCCAACAAAAAAGTGAGGTCCAATACATAAGACTCCCATCAACATCGAGTGTGTCAAATGTTACCAACAACTGCCGAGTTCACGACTTGATTATGAAGAGCACAATAAGGTAGCACATTCATGAAAAGGGTGAATTCCAATAATCAAGAGCCGTTTGGCTATATTTAACTATATCATGCTTCTAAAAAATCAATAGTGTTAGAACCTCCAGATTCCCAGAGTTACAGCAGCACTCCTTTGTGCTGCCAGAGCTTAGCCCTTGGCGCTCGTAGAAACTCCACCAAATTGTCAAGCATGATGACGGATACGGTATGCATATACCTAATGGGCAATTAAAAAACTGTAGCAAATCAAGATGGTTCCTTGATCAAAAGAACCATAAAATAGAGAGATTGCAACTAATAATGCCCTAAATAAAACATTCAGACAAGCAATACCTTCCATAGTAAGGAATTTTGGTTTTTGTTGCATTTTTGCTTTAACTGATCAAATGCACCGGCTCTAAATGTATCAGCGCAAACTAATGTTGGTTTCCATCCCTTCTTTTGATAATAATATGCATGTTTAGTACAAGTTGTGGTCTTCCCAGAACCTGACAATAGATAGAAGGACAAGCAAAGTCAATAAGTGAAATAAGACATGACACATTGGAAACTTAAATCATTTCGGGTAACAGAAACATTTCTTAATCAGAAAAAATGCATAAAGTATTACTATTCCAAACAATAACTCAACTAAACTACATGCAGAATAATCACAGGGTATAACTGAAAATCAAATGATAAGTTAGATATGGGGTAACTCTCTGTGAAAAATGAAAAATAAGAAAAACTTAGGTGTCTACACAATCTAAGTTCAATACTGGATTCCAAAATTCTAGTACAATCTCAAAGTTCAATGCCACCTGAAATTGCAAAAATTAAATGTCTACACAATCTAACATTAAAAGACTAATTATATTTCATTGTTTATTTTAGATGCATGCAATCTTTTTTTGT
>LVTN01000657.1:1092-31258 GCA_001649415.1 Musa itinerans | reverse complement strand
ACACTTACGAGTTGGATCAAATGATTTATAGACACCTTTAACACCTTAAGGTGCTTCACTTCTTGAGTTTAGATCCACACAGCACGGCCCATTCCTTGCGTAAATCATCCAACGATGCACAGGCAAGTCAAAGACATCCAAAATAATCGAAGGATTCATGGATGTCCGAAAAATAAACCATCTTGATAATCACAGCACAGTGAAGTATAATCTCAAGGCGATGTGTTAGATTATATAAAGTATTATTCTATTGGTACCCTCATCCGAAGATCCCACCAACGCACCCATGTCTTTCAATCCCATCTGCTTCATGAAGTTCTGCAGGCTACCCATGCCACCGATCTGCTTCAGCATCTGTGGTGGTAGGAACCTTGCTCATGTGCCGTGCATTCATGTTCCGAGACAATGCACTCATTTCACCTTTCTGAGATCTTGAACTACCCCTTCATCTCGCTGCACATCTTTGCGAAGCGCTTGTGTTCCTCCAGCACTTCTGTGACATCTCTGACTGACCTGTCCGAACCCCTCGCAGAGTGCAGTGTACGGTATTCATTCATCAGTTTTGGGTTTGTGCCGTCCAGCTCTGGGTGGCACAGAAGAGCAGTGTCGGGATATATCATTCCACTGGAATTAGATCTCTACAGCAATACATATAATTAAGGGACATGTTACCTGCATTTGTCATGGAATCCATTATTGTCATAAACAGCTTGATTTTTGCTTGACTTTCCTTTTCATGACCTTTTGACATCAACTTGGCACTAAACCAAGGTAGCATAGAGAATAACTGAACGTAACAGAAATACCGAGCTCCTCATTAGATGATCAAAAAGATTAGAAAAAGAAATCAGATTCTGCTGAGATCAAATAAATCCTGAGCTACTGGAAGAACCAAATCCAAAGGAATACAATGACCAGAGAAACAGAATAATTTAAACGAAAGTGGTCCAGATATAATACATGGTTATTATTTTTCAAAAACGGTGAAGAAAATACTGGTGAAAACTAAATATTCAGAACCATATGTCAACCTGACCTGTAGGACCCATTTTGAGAAATGTTTTTGAACAGCTGGTACATAAGCCGCAGGGTAAAGCTTCCTTTGGAGAGCTTTTGAAAAAGCTCAGGTTGTTGATCAGTAGGTACAACTTCATGAATTTTGTCCTGCAACACTAGTTAAAGTCTCTGCCAACAAAAAAGTGAGGTCCAATACATAAGACTCCCATCAACATCGAGTGTGTCAAATGTTACCAACAACTGCCGAGTTCACGACATGATTATGGAGAGCACAATAAGGTAGCACATTCATGAAAAAGGGTGAATTCCAATAATCAAGAGCTGTTTGGCTATATTTAACTATATCATGCTTCTAAAAGATCAATAGTGTTAGAACCTCCAGATTCCCAGAGTTACAGCAGCACTCCTTTGTGCTGCCAAAGCTTAGCCCTTGGCGCTGGTAGAAACTCCACCTAATTGTCAAGCATGATTGACGGATACAGTATGTATAAACCTAACAGGTCATTAAAAAATATTTCCTATTGTTTCCAATGGACAATTCAAAAAATTTCTCAAGGAAGGTAGGTCACCAAAAAGGAAGAAGCTGCCTGCAAGAGGGTATAACTTAGTACTTAGTAATAATGAAAAGTTGCAGTGTACATGCTAAACAAAATATCAATTAAAATTTCAGAAAAGAAAAAAAAAAAAGATAAAAAGGCCAGAGAGGTCCGGACCAGATGGTTGACCTTGCAAGTTATATTTGAAAATAATAAGCACAGCTCCAACGGCTACACTTTTTTTGAAGGTTTGTGCTTGATCAAATGTTGCTTGACCAATACTGCTCTCCATGACAAATATTATAAGATCGGTATTCTGAGAAAAAGGAACAAGAATAACCAGTAAATTTCTGTTAGAACATCTGTCAGTTGAATATGTGACTGAAAAGAACAATATATCTACCATTGCTACTGACACTTTGGCATTTCTTCAAACAGAGAAGCTTCCTGTTTGTGTTGTCCTCTTGTATCCACAAAAATCAAATCACGGTTTTCTTTCTTAAATGTTTCAACTCCATCAACGGCAATTTTTACAGGATCTGATTCCATGTTACTGCTGCAGCAAGTGATCAAAGTGACCATTAAAAATGGAAGGACTTACTGTAGCTGCATGTACAAACCACACATGATCAAGAACCACAATAGACTCAAGAAACATTACAAAAATAACTAGCTCAATACCATACAAATAAAGTGCAGTACAATAGAAACCTGTGTTGGTGTAAAAAAGTGCAGTACAAAAGAAACTCGTGGCCGTGCATCTTCAGACCACTAAAAAAAGAAATAAAAGGTAGTCCTGCAACACTAGTTAAAGTCTCTGCCAACAAAAAAGTGAGGTCCAATACATAAGACTCCCATCAACATCGAGTGTGTCAAATGTTACCAACAACTGCCGAGTTCACGACATGATTATGGAGAGCACAATAAGGTAGCACATTCATGAAAAAGGGTGAATTCCAATAATCAAGAGCTGTTTGGCTATATTTAACTATATCATGCTTCTAAAAGATCAATAGTGTTAGAACCTCCAGATTCCCAGAGTTACAGCAGCACTCCTTTGTGCTGCCAAAGCTTAGCCCTTGGCGCTCGTAGAAACTCCACCAAATTGTCAAGCATGATGACGGATACGGTATGCATATACCTAATGGGCAATTAAAAAACTGTAGCAAATCAAGATGGTTCCTTGATCAAAAGAACCATAAAATAGAGAGATTGCAACTAATAATGCCCTAAATAAAACATTCAGACAAGCAATACCTTCCATAGTAAGGAATTTTGGTTTTTGTCGCATTTTTGCTTTAACTGATCAAATGCACCGGCTCTAAATGTATCAGCGCAAACTAATGTTGGTTTCCATCCCTTCTTTTGATAATAATATGCATGTTTAGTACAAGTTGTGGTCTTCCCAGAACCTGACAATAGATAGAAGGGCAAGCAAAGTCAATAAGTGAAATAAGATATGACACATTGGAAACTTAAATCATTTGGGGTAACAGAAACATTTCTTAATCTGAAAAAATGCATAAAGTATTACTATTCCAAACAATAACTCAACTAAAGTACATGCAGAATAATCACAGGGTATAACTGAAAATCAAATGATAAGTTAGATATGGGGTAATTCTCTGCGAAAAATAAAAAATAAGAAAAACTTAGGTGTCTACACAATCTAAGTTCAATACTGGATTCCAAAATTCTAGTACAATCTCAAAGTTCAATGCCACCTGAAATTGCAAAAATTAAATGTCTACACAATCTAACATTAAAAGACTAATTATATTTCATTGTTTATTTTAGATGCATGCAATCTTTTTTTGTCCCAAGGGCAAACCTTGGCAGTTGGCACCACGGTGAGATTGCTCCTTTATGACCTAAGTAACCAAGGTTCAAGTCACAAAACAACTTCTACACCTACAAGGATAAGATCACATAGTTGACCTTTCTCAGATACTGTGTTGGTGGGAGCCTTATGCAGTGGACAAAGGTCTTAATTCTTTATGGATTCAATCTGCTAATAAGTTCTACAACAACCAACAGTTAATTTTACATAGGACAGCCATGCTTATAATGACAAATAATGTCAAAAATAAATGAAACATGCCATAAAATCAACTCTAAGGCAATTTATTAACTTCTGATAAATTAACATTGTGGCCAACACCTTTAGGGAATTAATTCTACATACAAGGAAAAAATGGAAAAAAATGTGAAATGAGATTGCAAAAGGGGTTGAACTAATAGAAATCACCTCTCAATTTGCATATATGAAAAATAACAACAGTGGATGTTGTACATGGTTATCTGACAACAAATGGTCGAAGTTCAAGCAAAAAACACCAACTAATAATAACATGAATCAGCATTTAATATTTATGCATTTCAAACTACATAAACTTTTTAATGGTTGCATAAAATGGTCTGCCAATAATCATGTTGTCGACATATTTCTTTTGGATTTTAGACTATCCTGCCTTTCATCTTTTGCTTTCTTCAAGTCCTTTGAGTAAAGTTATTGACCATAGTATCTATCTAATTAGTCTATGAAATCTACTATATGATTTTGTCAACTACTTTTCCAATAGTCCTAATCATATAGATGATGCAAACGTCAACTTAGAGGTGGATTTTTGTTACCTTGTAGACCTACAAAAATTACCACACTGGTCTTTCCTTTCTTAGGAGTGAAAGAAGGTTTTCCAGGATCCAATATTTTGCAGTCTTCATTGAAGACAGCCTGAGAAAAGAACAACAGAGTTGTATCACACATCAAAATCAGCAAACAGCATCAAAAGGACCAAACTATATTGAGTACATATATGTTTGTTGTTTAAAACAAAGGAAGAAAATGTCAAGACAAAGGAAGAAAATGAAGAAAAGACAGTCTTTGTACGAATGAGACAATAATGCAAATGCCTCTCAAAACAAAAGAACATAAGAAGATGAAAATACTATGGTTCCACATGGTAGCCAGCTGATAATTATAAATGGGATTCAGGGACCTGTCCCTTTTCTTCAAAGCAAAGCCATTGCTTATCAAGATTTCGAAATTCCAATAATCAGACATGTTGCATGAATATGATTCTGGTTCCGCATGGTAGCCAGCTGATCAACGTGATGGGCAGTCAGGATTCTGCCACCTTTCTGGAAGGGGAGTTTTATGGGTTCTTTTGAAGTTTTAATAATCAGATGTGTTCCACAACCAGAGACCCCTCCGAAAATACATTTGGTACCATCCAATGCAAAGAATGACATACCACATACAAGTTCAATAAAACTAATTTCACGCCACATTTAGTCATGGCAAGTTCATAATGCTTGACCAAATTAGAAGATAGTAGACAGAGTCAAGGTACTAGAGGTTTGCATATGCTTTCTCTTGATCAATTTTGATGTTTCCAACCTCATCATAACTAATGGATCCAAAAAGGAACAACAGAGTTGTATCATGCATCAAAATCAGCAAACAGCATCAAAAGGACCAAACTATATTGAGTGCATATATGTTTGTTGTTTAAAACAAAGGTTTCAAATCAGACACACTGCAAGAAAATAACTAAGTGAAAATTCAAGACAAAGGAAAAAAATGAAGAAAAGACAGTCTCTGTACGAATGAGACAATAATGCAAATGCCGGAAAAAAAAAAAGAATACGAGAACCCTAAATTCATATCCAATAACCAATGAAACTTATAAATGTGATTCTTCTTTCTTTAAAATCAAGGACCGATTTTTTAAGCCGATGATCGGAAATTGAACCCTAACAGAAATCCTAAACGATTCCATCCGACGACCAACCTGTTGGATGATGCGGTGATTGTTGTGGCCGGCGGCGAGGTTGACGATGCGCTTGATGTTGGCCTGCATGTCGCGGACCAGCTTGAACTGGGCGTCGGACGACAGCAACGCACGCGAAACATCGTTGAGGCACTCGCTGAGCACCTTCTCTTCCCACCAAGCTGTGCGAGCACCATCTTTGGGCCGAACCACGTCGACATAATGCTTGACCAAATTAGAAGATAGTAGAAAGAGTCAAGGTACTACAGGTTTGCATACGATTTCTCTTGATCAATTTTGATGTTTCTAACCTCATCATAACTAATGGATCCAAAAATACAAGTAGCATTCCCTTCCAACCACATCTACAGCTTCAGAAAACCTGATCCTTGGACCTGCATCATTTCCACTCCATACAACATCCTTTTAATTTACAGGAAACCTTTTAGAACTTCCATCCTATTAGTTTCAATTATCACTTAAACACCGAAAAAAATTAAAAAAGGAATCCAGAATCTGCAAATCCAAATGGGAAAAAAAGAAAAAAAAAAAGAATACGAGAACCCTAAATTCATATCCAATAACCAATGAAACTTATAAATGTGATTCTTCTTTCTTTAAAATCAAGGACCGATTTTTTAAGCCGATGATCGGCAATTGAACCCTAACAGAAATCCTAAACGATTCCATCCGATGACCAACCTGTTGGATGATGCGGTGATTGTTGTGGCCGGCGGCGAGGTTGACGATGCGCTTGATGTTGGCCTGCATGTCGCGGACCAGCTTGAACTGGGCGTCGGACGACAGCAGCGCACGCGAAACATCGTTGAGGCACTCGCTGAGCACCTTCTCTTCCCACCAAGCTGTGCGAGCACCATCTTTGGGCCGAACCACGTCGACCGCTTCCAGGGTTAGGGTTTCGGGTGGCGGGAAGAATAAGATTATTTTTAGATCTCACGTATTGACTTTGACTTACTTCAATTTATCATTGAGTATAAAGCTGTGCGAGCACCATCTTTGGGCCGAACCACGTCGACCGCTTCCAGGGTTAGGGTTTCGGGTGGCGGGAAGAATAAGATTATTTTTAGATCTCACGTATTGACTTTGACTTACTTCAATTTATCATCGAGTATATATAATATTTAAAATTGATAATGTGAGGAAAAATGAGATTAAATATTTTATTTTTTCTAAATATTATAATTTTAATATAATTTTTAAAAATATAAAAAATAATTAATTATAAGATTAATCTATAATTAATCCGATTAGCGGAGAAAAAGCAGCAGCCAAAGATCAATAGTGGCAATGAATACTTGCACACGTGTAAAAGATGAAATGATCCAGAGTTAATTATTATTATTATTATTATTATTATATCATAATTAATATTCAAATGACTTTTAATTTTTTGTTCACCTAACCAAACTAGCAAACAACGAACAACGAAACAGAAGACCTGATCGCATCTCCTGCAGACCACCTAAATCATCCAAATCCAGTCTCTGTCGAGCAAGAATTGGGCCAACCACCCTTAACGAACTACACTTTGCTTGCTTTCTTCAACCACCAAACCTCTCCCCTACAAATACTCATCTCTCCGTTCCTCTCTCCATCAAGTTCAGCAAATCTCAGCTTGGCGGAGACATCACATTCTCAGTGACCGATGGCGAGAAGAGCGTTCGAGATGGCCCTGGCGTTGCTGCTTGCGGCCATGCTTTGTGCACCGTCCTCAGCTCAAACATCTGGTTGCTCTCCTACCTTGGCCAGCCTCTCGCCCTGCATCGGCTACCTCGTCGGCAACTCGTCGTCCCCGACGTCGACGTGCTGCACTCAGCTCGCCGACGTGGTGCAGACGCAGACGCAGTGCCTGTGCGCGATCCTCGGCGGCGGAATCACCCAGCTCGGCTTCGTCCTCAACCAGACGCAGGCCTTCACGCTCCCCGGCGCCTGCAAGATCAAGATGTCTCCGGCCACCCAGTGCAGCGGTCTCCTCCTGTTTGCTGCTCCTTCTCGACCGTCTCTCCATTGGTTAAGAGGTTCGCGTTGCTGAAGCGTGTCGTGGTGTTGCAGGTTTCACCGTGTCTGCACCAGCTGCAGCTCCGACGGCCGTGCCGACGCCCACTTCATCTCCTGCAGCAGCACCTCCTGCAGCCGCACCTCCTGCAGCCGCACAAGCACCTGAGAGTGTGCCTACCGACTCGACCCCTCCAGTCTCGACTCCTCCTTCAGGTATATACAGGACATGAGAAGCTAAATCGAAGCAAATCAACAGCTTATGTTTGGTTTTGCTGCAGGAAGTGGAGCGAAGACGACGACCCAGGCATCGATGGCAAGGAGCTCTACAAAGTCCAATACTGCTCTCTTCTCCTTCTTCTTCCTCCTCTTTGTGGCTTCCTGTGCTTGAAGTTGATCCATGGCGTGTTATATAAATATTTCTTTGTTATCTACATGTTATAGATTCATATTTGAGAGATTGGATGTTCATCTTTGTTTACGTTGTAAGAAATGGATTGAATGTAGTTGTTAGATTGCACTGGAATGGAGTGATTGATGTGTTTGGTCAGGGATGGCCATCTCTACCAGCTATTTTTTTAGAATCATTCATTATGCTTGATTCCAATTTAGTACAATGAATCTGCAAATGTTTACAATGGCGAAGTCTTGGTGCTTATGTCAAGTAATTCGATATAGTTGGACTGCTTTGATCCAAAAACATCATCACCAGTATGAAGTTTGGAAGGGATCAGTACATGTAATCTTATTCATGGTCTGAAGTTTTGAAGGACTTTTCGCCTGGACTAGTATGGGATACTTGTCGACCTCATTTTGATTCGCCGAAGAGTTCATCAGGAATACTTGTCAAGAATTTAGTGTTGGATTTGGTTCTATGTTCAAGCAGCTGATTGCATGTTGAAATATCTACTGCATTTGGAGAAAGCAGCTCATATTCTCGATTGCAGTAGACACCAACTCTATGTTGTCATACGGAATTCAATGGTGTTCAACAATGACAAATGCCAATCTCAAATGAAACAGAGCCTTCTTTTCTGGCACAAAAATGGACCTGTAGCAATCCTCTAAAGTGATACTCAAAGCCCAGGAAAAGTGCAGTAAGTGTGCATTTTAGATTTTGACTCTTAAACCTTTGATTGGAAAAGAGGATACTTCCCATCTGAGCTAAGCTTGATTAGCAAATTGAGATTTCCTAAATCTAATCCATGTTTGATAGACTACAGTCAACTGTGTTGTAATAGTCAGAATTGAGAAAGGCCACCTTGTATCAGACTGGAAGAATTCATCTACTGTTCCTGTTAATGCATTGTGTTCTGAATCATCATAATCCACTTGATGGTGTTTACATATTAGTCATTCCAATGACTAAAATGAATGATGCATTCTTCAGAAAGAAGAAAAAGAATATACATGATGTAATGATTTATTAGTTAGCAAGAACATTGGGATGCAGGACAACAGCTTGCAAGGAATTCTATCAAGTTTTCTGTTAGTCTAGTCTAATTACTAACTCATGGGAATTAAGAGCTACATTGCAATCAAACTCTAAGTGAAGATCTCTTTGACATGGAAATTGAGAGATTCAAGCATTGGCATCACATGGAGCAACTTTTGATCATAATTAATCATTTCTTTACTTTGTGCAGATCTCTCTTCTTTTTTGGCCTGAACTGCTCTCCATTTGTCAGTCCAAAGAGACAGAGTAAAGCCAGAATTATTGGCACCTGATGCTAATGAGTGGAATTACTCACATCAGTCTTGTTTAAGTTGAAAATTCATCCAATTAAGATCCATTTAGGCAGCTTGTTTGAACCTTAAAAGATCAAGAATGACTTTTAGGAGACTAAGAAGATAATTAAACAAAAGGAACAGATTTACAGCATGAGGATATGATGGATAGTCCTATTCTAACAATCCCTGACTTCTAAGATTATGACTGCTTAATCTGTGACTGACATGATGTGCTTTTATCCAATTGATTTGGAATAGAAGAAAAAAAGAATGTTCTTAATCTTATGGTATAACAGTTTTGCTAATAGTAAGCCATAAGAACCTATGGAA
This sequence comes from Musa itinerans, assembly GCA_001649415.1. NCBI lineage: Eukaryota > Viridiplantae > Streptophyta > Magnoliopsida > Zingiberales > Musaceae > Musa > Musa itinerans. The sequence goes on along the minus strand of LVTN01000657.1, from coordinate 21,855 downwards.
CTGCAGAGAAGGAAGGAATCCATGACACACTACAGTCATCAGATGGAATCACAATGCTGAGCTAATTGATAGGACATGCCTCATCCTTATCCATCCCTATTCTCCTGCTGTTCTTTGGGACCATTGTTCTTTTGTCAGGTCAACAACACTCCAACTTAATCTTGTGCTTTTCTTACAAGAACCTGCATCACTTCATCATGACCTACTCAATCATGAAGAACTGCTCATTCACATGCACTACATTACTGTACTCTGCTTTTCTTCTTTGTTTCACTCTCATCCTGTAAGCTCCATTGCCAGACCACCATCTTCTTTTGATCATATACTTGGACAAGAGAATGGGTGTGTTGCTCCTCCTGATAACAACAATCTGCACGGCGACATCCCGCTATCGATCGGACTGCACTGATGTGCTCTTCGAGCTTGCTCCCTGCCTTGACTATGTGACTGATGCTTCAACCTGTCCATTCTTGGACTGCTGCAAGCAGTTAACCAATGTGATCAAGACTCAGCCTCTCTGCCTTTGTGCTGTCTTCGATGGAACAGCATCGAAGCTGCTTGGAGTCCCCATTGACACCGACCGTGCCATCAACCTCCCTGAAGCGTGCCAAGAAGAAGAAGAAGAAGAGTTACCTCAGGCCTTACCAACTTGTAAGTGTAGTTGTAGGAGATCATTCTATCAAACACTTGCTTGAATGGGGACTAACAGCAGCACTTTCATCACTGAGAGCAGCAGCAGCTCTAAGAAATCATATCCCTGCCGTGCCACCACCTGCTGGAATTCCTTGAGGTACTCTTCCTTGTACTTCCACATTGCAGTAAACTCAAATCTTTCAGGTAGGAAAAGCAGGGAGAAATGATCCCAATGCTAGTATGTCTGATGAAGCTTTGTAAGAGTTTGTAAGCAATTTGAAGTTTGCATGAAAATTCATAGGTCACAGTCATAATCCAAATTCTACATTTATGCTGTTTGGCAATTCTTGCAGAAGATGGTGAAAGAGGATTCCTTGGAGAGAAACATCCTTAGCTGCTAAAATCTCAAGCTACCTGCTTATTTCTCAGAGACCTTCTCACTTGCTGTGCTCGGACAATTAGATCCTCCTTATTAGCTTCTAAATGCAGTTGTCTGGTTGTGCTCTGTTGTCATATCTCTTCATGTTAGTTGTTTGTCCACTCTGTGTTCATATCAGTTTGGAAGGGTTTTGATGCATCAGATTCAGATTGGTGGAGTTCTTGTGTTCTTGAATCAATTACTGATTACATACTACAATTAAGAGTCCATACATGGATCTTCCTGCTCAAACAAACTATTCTTATATACTGCTATATTACAGCAGAAAAAATGATACTGTAAAAGGTTGAACACTGTAGGCACTCAAGAACTTGAAGAAATGGACTATGGTTGCTGGTGTTTGCTGGGGAATGTGTTGTAAGTTCAACAATGCATGATCAATCTGTGTGACAGTAGAACTCACCAGTTAAACTTGCATTGTGCATGCTAATGTCATGTACTACTCTACCAACAGTAAGTGCACTGAAGCCACATCCAAGTAAATTAAACTGAACTCACAATCTGATATGGTCAAACTGCGTATTCTCAAAACTTTAGCTTTGAGTCAGATGACATGAAGCTTAATAATAATTTATTGATAAGTTTAAAGAAAACAGTGGTGGAGCATATTCCCTCTGAACAGGCAAGCAATAATAACCTTTAATTTATACTTCACTTTGTCTATGCAATTATTCTGTAAGCACCCAAATCATGACACCATGCTACAAAGTAGGTAGGTTTTGCCAAAAAAAAAATATAGCACACAGTTGCAGCTGCCATAAATTATCAAGTCTTGACAAATTAGCAGGTTTTGACCTATTGATCATTAATTAAGATAGAATAAATACTAATCAACCATGCTGTTTGCACAAGAAATATATAGTGATGCTGGTTTTTGAAAGCAACCACAGTATCATTTATAATCTGGAAACATAATTTATCAACTCATGATGGCAACTCCACCAAGGGAAGAACTCTGCTGACTTTTGGGACACATCATGAGTTAAAATCCATAATGTGATGGAGCTTCTTTTTCCACAATGCACATTTTATTCTCCACTTACTGCTTGGACTAACATGTAGTAAGAGAGCATCTATAGAAGGATTAGGTAATCTGAAAGTGATAGCTTGAGAACAGGGAGCCAAAAGGAGATGAGTTTCCTAGTGAACATAACATTGATTGACATGATTAACCTTAACATGTTACTCTCTCAGCCAAAAAAACTGTGGCACAAACCCACAGTAGCAGGCACAAACCCACAGTAGCCTGATCCAGAGCCATCTCTACAAAACCTCACCATTCTCCCTCCACTGAAACCAGAAACAATGAAAGAACACCCACATGGATGCAAAAATGACCAAGCATTTTCTTAGGATCAGCTTCATCTCTTTTGGACCTAAATCCAACACAATAAAATCAAATTCACAAGAAGCTACATATGCTCCATGGTCGACGTCTGCGACTTCCTCATCACCTGCGTGGTACACGAATGAGATGAAGAGAAGCTTGGGCTAGACTTTAGCGATGAATCTGTAGAGTGATTGTCCAACTCTTCATCGATGAGCATCTCATGGTACCGGCACTCGTTGCTGCAAAATGCTTTTTCACCTCTGAAAGAAACATGTATCATCAGTCCTGCACATCATACTGATGAAATCCAAAATACAAGCTGAACAAAGTATTCTCAACTGAAATGTTTTCTAAGAACAAATGTGGTAAGGTCAGAAAGAAGCTACAATGATTAAGCAAAAACCAAGTGCAAGAACAAGGAAGGAGAGCAAATTAATGGATAAATCAAATAGATCAATGGCTGAAATGGCCCAAAAGAAAAGGACATGTATGGTGACCCTCTCGGCCTCTCCATGCCTAGTCCTTGTCAGGTAACAGCAACACAAAGCATGAAGTTATTCAATTCTGAATCAAGAGCTGAGAGCTTTTTATTGACCACGAAAGCAATCCCTGCAGAGAGATTGGGGACCCCAATAGCAACCAGTGGAGTCATGAAGATCCCAACAACAACAGCATGTACATGGTCTAATGTCTACAGTTCTGAACAGAAAACATACGAGACAAAATGAAACAGTAGTGTCTAATCTTGGCTATGAAAATGACAAGGAACCTAAATGTTGCACTCAATGAGCAAACACCACTATTATTGATCTCATTCAAGTTAATCAAACAGCTTGTCTAAGATTTCCATAACATAATGGCACAAAAAGAGAACTATTCTCTTTTTAGTTTGCTCGGCGATTGCAGGACTGATGAGCTTTCATGGTATAAGTACCTAAACATGATCACAGGAAGCTGAAATTCTAACAACCAGCAAAGAATAAATCTTCAGCAAGCACTGATGAGCTTTATCCCCAATACTCGTGCCTATAGCATGTAATAGAGTTTCATGACAGACATAGCTAAAGATGCCTCAAAAATACTACTATAATCCTACTATCTGCAATTTGAGTTCATGCATTGTCAAATTAAAGTAGATAAGTTAACTGTTAATTTCATGAAGAAAGTTTTAAGAGACTAACGTATACATAAAGATATCCTTCCCGTGTCCAAGAATCTTCTTGCATGCATAGCAGAAGGTTATGAAATCATCTGCAGGATAGCCTTGACTTGGCACAAAACTATTATCCTTCCTTGCAGGCATGAATTCGTCACCACAGCTTTCCACAATGCAATTGTCAAATATGTGTGTGGTCTTCGGATTTGGCCCATGGGAGATCACACAAGTGTAGTCCTCTGAGAGCTCCATCTCGCTCGCGGAGATGCTCCCGGTGAAAACACGAGGGGAAGAGACAGACACCTCATGGTGATGGCCCAAGGATCTCCGGATGGGAGAGAACAAAGCCAATTGGGAATCCTTGTTCTTGATGCCAAATTCTATCGGAGAACTAGGTAGCTCCATGGACCTGCCCGGCGAATTGGAGTTTGAGTTGATGGAGGGGATCTGAATCCTTAACGGTGAGCCAGACACGACCATTCTACGCTCAGCCTTAGATGACTCCTTGGCTTTGTCATCATTGAGTGCATCAACTATCCCAAGGCCAATGGGTTCCGGTCTACCATAGTTCCGAGAATGGTGTTTGCTCTCTGTTGAGGCTGAGACAACCTCACAAGGAGGCTTCTTTGGCTGCTTGTCAGAGTACAAGAGATTCCCAAAGGAAGACAAGTGTCTGGTTTCAAGTATGGAGGTCGGGCTCATGGCAGCTTCACTGTCTGCGAAGCCCTTCGAAGAGAAGCTCCGAAAGAGCCTTGGAGAGGGGAAGAGGGAGGAAGCTGTGGGCTTACTGAGGCTGTTGCCAGTGGGAGATGGGAAGGGCTGGGAATCAGACATCAAGCCCTGTTTGCCACCAACTGCTCTGGATCTATTCCTCAGCATAATATTTTGCTCCTCTGCTATGGAGATGGAAACAAATGAAAAACTTCAGAGAGCAGTTCTGCAATCAAAAGCAAACAAATCCAATAGGACAAATATAATGAGATGTATGAACTCACCAGACCTGGCGCTCAGCTTCAGATTCTCTTCTCTTCAATGTTCACAATGAGGCAAAAAGGAAGCCAGAACTCTTCCATTTCCCTTCATCTAATGCATCGTTAAGCTCCTGCTTCTGTGACAAAGAAGATTGGATTCCTACAGACTATCAACAGGTCTTCTCTACTCCAACAAAGAAGAGCGCCTCAACCTCATGGAACTGGAAATAACATGTCTCTATCAACCATTGCAGCCCGCGGCACAACAGAAAGATCAAAGGTATCATCTTTTTGACCTACTTGACTCGACCTCCATTAGAACAACGACCAAAGTGATTTCTCCGAACTCAATCTAAGACCAGAGACCAAAAGCCTCGAAATGATCGCTCCTAGAGCGATCACTTTTACTCAAAGGTCCGATTTTTGCTGCAAAAACCTTTAAAAGATCGTTCCTTTCCGCTTCCTTCCTCCTCCGAGAGCGATCACTACAGGTAAAAAAAGAAATGGAAAGAAAGGGAAAACGAGTTCTTGGACCTGCGCAATCCACTCCTGGTGGTGATCGCAGGGCCAGGGGAGGCTGTGGTGGTGCTATGCCTGGGGAAGCAGGAAGCAAAGGTGGGGGCCTATTTAAAGGCACCGTGCGCTGGGATCACCTCACCAAAACAGAGGAGAGTCCTCCTAAGCGTCGTATTTGCTTCCACTGAAACCTCTCTCTCTCTCTCTCTCTCTCGTCTTTTACCGACTGTGACTGCAATCAATGCCGCAGTTATTATTTCTTTTATGGTAATTACTCTGAAACAGATGGCATTGGCAGAATAATTAGAGAGAGAGAGAGAGATGATGGCACTACGCATTCAATCCAAATCAGTACGGAGGTTTAATCTTTACTGTGACACTGATGTGAGTATGAAATGAACAGTATAGCTCAGAAACTGTAGCAGGGTTTTTGGCTTGGCTTAGCCAAGTGAGAATTGTTGATGACTATCATATTCATTTTTCTAAAAAATAAAAAAATAAAAGTTCATATTTTCTTGTATATTACAACATACTTGCAAATATGAAGTTCGAATTCGGTCAATGGTTGATGTTTAATATTTAATGAGTCAAGAACATTATCTGCAAATTTATCATTTTATTTATCTATCATAATATTTACTTAGCAGAGGGAGACTTCACAATGTCTAGTAAAGAAAAAAAGGGTGATTTTTTGGTGAAATTGCATATTTATTTTCCTAATTTGAGTTTAACTAATATAACCATGTAAAACTCAAAAAAATTACCATCATATGATTATCAGCATAATAATGACATTAAAATTTGACTAGCATTAACACTTTTTCAAGAATATCATGTATATATATTAAATCAATAATTTCCATATTTTCTACTTTATTTTTTTAACTCATTGGTGGTACTCATGGTTGCTAGTGATTAGCCTATATGGAGGTGAATAATTAAAGTAATATTAGTGTGATATTTTGATATTGGGTGGGATATATATTCTATACCATAATATGAAGGGGCAAACATGAAATTTTCTAACATTGAAAGGATAGATATGTGAAACCATTGGGTGGTGTGGCCTAATAGTTTTTGTTGAAGCCTAGTTTGAGTTGTTGCTTGGTGACAATCATTGGTGGCCTTGAAGTGGGAAGGTGTTTATTCCTCTACTATGCTTTAGCTTGTAGGGGTTGGGAGTAGGGGGAGGACCATGTAATTTAATGGCAGTCATAAATGGAAAATCACCATTCTGTGATACTAAACCTTGGATCTAAAAAGTCCATTAATTGAGACAAAAGCACTAAAAGTTAAGGTTCTTTCCTTTTCTCATATATAATTTGTTCAACAATGTCCTGACCATGGTTAAAAGGAAGTATTACCAATGTGTAGAGGAAGAAAATGTTTTGGAGTATGATGGAATTGTTCTTGGGGACCTAAAGTGCATCTCTTGATTGCTTGTTGGCTAGTGGAGAAGCTTGGTCTTGTGGGGTAATATTTTATAAAGGCAAAAGGTTCTTGTTGACTAAGTCCAATGTTTCAGAAAGGTGGTAATAGAGAATTAGATGATTGAGGGCCAAAGGCATTGCAATGTTCTAACAGATGGGATGGTATCAAGGAGGACAATCAGTCTTGCTAGGGAAATAGTTTGTCAAAAAGCAACAAAAGTTTTTTTTTTTTGTTGAGGGTTCAACCAAGTTGTTGATGTGTGTTTTAATCTTGTAATTTTCTCATATATTAGCCCCAAGTATGTAATCATGAAGTTGGGCCAAACTTCATGATCACAAAATAATTTCTACCTTAATCATACTCTTCCTCCTAATAATAGCTCTTGATTTGATGCTTGAAGATGTATCATTAGAAACCTCCAAGGTTTGGTGGAACAGTGTGTTGAAAACTCAAAACACCCAGAATTAAATAACCAACCTTTGAAAAATATGATTTGTTTGTTCTGTGCTTTCATCAGCTAAATATCAAGTGGACCCTCATAGTATCATCTCAATGTCCACATTCAATTATGTTATTGATTTGTAAATGTTGCTCCTGTAGATATTTATTAGAGATTGAGTGACAGAAATCTTATTAGTCATAAATAATTGGCTTTCATTTCAATAACTATTTAGTGCAGTTATTAGTCAAATCTGTATTTATGCCATTGAGGCCCTCAAACACATCAAAATAGTCAATTGAACAACCCAACTGACTTGACTTTTCCTCATCTCTGATGCAAGACTTCCTAGCCAACTTGTGATTCTTCTAATCCAGTTTTGTAATTTGATCAGGTCTACAAGTAAGTACAAGCCACAGATTTGCTGAGAGCAGTACATGTATTTGAAATCATTTGATGGTGTTGTGCAAGAAACAGTTTCCTGAAGTTCACAGTGCTTAGCAGTAGAAGCTGAAGAGCATCTGAATTATTGTGGAAGCTGAAGAATACAGGATGCATATTTCACTATCATTTGATGGATCAGTGCAAGCAACAGGCCACTTTTTTCTGAAGTTAACACTGTAGGACCTTGAAAATTTAGTAGTATAAATTTAATATTATCTGAAATTTTGTGGAAGCTGAAGAATACTGGAAGCATCAATTGATGGATCAGTGCAAGCAACATCCCACTCTTTGCTGAAGTTATCAGTGGTGGAAGCAGAAGAACATATAAATTATATAGAAATGAATGTTGAGTAGCAGAAGCTGCAGAGCATCTGAATCTTTGTATAAGCTGAAGTTACAGGGAGCACCATTTGGTGGATCAGTGCAAGCAACAGCACACTATTTGATGAAGTTACCAGTAGCAGAAGCCGAAGAGCATACAAATTGTATAAGAGTATCTGAATTTTTGTACAAGCTGAAGAATACAGGAAGCATCACTTGATGGATTAGTGCAACCAACAGCCCAACTTTTGCTGAAGGTAACAGTGTAGGACATTGAACATTGAGTGGTAGAAGCTGAAGAGTGTCTGAATTATTATAGAATCTGAAGGATAAAGGAAAAATGTTTCACTGTCATTTGATGGATAAGTGCAAGCAACATCCTACTCTTTGCTGAAGCTAACAGTGTAGGGCCTTGAATGTTGAGAAGTAGAAGAAGAGGAAGAGCATCTGAATTATTACAGAAATGATTCATATGCAGACAAGAGAAAAAGGAAGATGCTATTGGCTTGTTCTCATGCCCTGCTTGGGTCATGAGGCTGCAACAAGTCTGTTTGAAGGGGCCAACACTGACCACAGTACAGTGACCACCTACAATTGTAGCTATTTTTAATGACCCATTTGTTCCCATAGGAGTAGGCAAATGGATTATAGAACTTTGGTGGGTTAAGTGACAATGGATTATAGACATTTTCTGAAGAACAAATTACAGTAGGATAAAGACCAAAATAACTGTGTTTAAGTGTCATCATTATGACTCATAAGCCATTTGTTTTGAGCCATCCTTGTTGGAGTTAGTTGTAATATCTAGATTAGATTGTCATATCCATGATATCATGATAATTTAATAAGAAGGATCTTTGTCATGACACTAACATTTGTCCCTATAATGAGTGCATAAAGTAAGTTTTTGTCATAAATTATCTCTGTCTTCTTGGATGAGAAGTTAAAAGCCAAGGTAATCAAGTGCACAACATCAATGTCTTCTTGGGGGTGTAGTTGGTGCTGAGGTCCCATACCCTTTTTCTATGTTATTTTCCTTCCATTGAGGGAGGGGGTGCTATCAACAATTCAAAAGTGGGGCCTAGTGATGATGACTGGTTGATGCTTGCCACATAATGAGTTAAAAATTGGGGTAGATGGTTGATGGGTCTCTTTGGCAATGGTTAAGGTGGATAAGTACAAAGAGATTGCAACATTATGAGTTCATCATTCACTCAATCACTTGTGCACCATTTATACCACTTTCTTTTGTGTTGCTTACTGTTTTCTGTTTTACAAATAAAAAATTAAAAATCAAGTGATTTTTTAGATTATTACTTTTATTAAGAACACATTTCCACTTCTGAATATTTTCAAATTGGGATTCATCTAGATGTTGTTGTTGTCACTAGGAAAACAAGAAATTGACAAAGAAATTGATGTTAAATTTTAAGCATCAAAGATACCCTCAAAAATGAAAATGTAAAAGAAACAGTTCATGTCTCTACTTAGTTTCTGAAAACTTAATGCATGCATTACAATTTTTAAATGCATACTTGGGTTTGATACCTTTTTTTAATTAAAAAATAGTATTTTCAAAAGAAAAAAAATTATGACTTATATGGTTTTTGACATGGACTTTGTTACGATGATTAGGTTGTTCCTTTGAAAAACCAGGTTCAAGTAATGAAAATGAAAACCGTCTCTCTGTATTTAACGGCAAACTATGTATGTTATGTTGATCCTCCCTAGACCCCACGTAAAGGAGATGGAATAAAAATTTCAATGCTATAATTACTTCCAATCATTATGTAGACTTTAACTTTTGCATAATGATTCTTGATTGGAAAATTGTATGACCAAAGGAAATTAATTATAAGTGAAACAAACCAATGCTTAATTTCCCACTAAGAACTATAACAACCTAAATGTCATGTGAATAAATCCATAATTAAACTACAAATTCTAAAACCACTAGTTATATTTTGGTTACATTAAGTTTATGCACCATTTTATAATGAGAAATATAATCTGTATTATTATTTTATATCACAGAGCCTAAAACTTAATATGCATCACTTATTTTTTGCAAAATCCATGACACAATTTCAATTTTTAACTCATATATAGAATGATCTACACATCATTAGATAGAATAAATAATATCATATCATAGATTACAAATCCTTTAGATTTATAAATCATCACATGAAAATGAAAAAAAATCCAAAACCATCCACAAACAGCCAAAATAAGTGATAGATAATTTATCCACTATTTTATAAAAGATTTTTAATGCACCATGTTTTTGTCAAGATAGAGACACAGAGGACAATAGTTTCCATATCCAGATTGATGGAAGAGTTTCTCCAAAACCTAATATCTAGTGATGCCTTATCTGTTGGAAGTGGGTGGTGTAACTTCAAAACTAAACCATATAATAATGATATATGAGATGCTTATATAAAAGATAAGTGTCATTCAAACATGAGAAGCTCCTTAATTGAAATTTTAGTAATGCAACAATATTTGGGAAACAATTTATATTTCATCATGTAAATCAAATATTACAGAAAAGAGCTCAGTCTTCTTTTTCAACCATTGCAAGTCCAATCATGGCATTTGGAAGTGCATGCTATGCTTCTTGAATGAGTAGTATCAAAGCTTAGAAGGAAAAAAGCTTCATGCTAGTAGACATGTTCTTTATATTACTTTAGTTGAACCTTGGTGACCCTATCAGTGAGCTGATGGATTATGCCTTCTCTTCATATCTTAATCACCCAAGTGGTTGTTCCTTTCACTGCTGATGATAGATGGAGTGTGTATTGGAAGAAAAGGATGACTTCCAAGCACTTCAATTTGAATAGTACAAATGCCATGTTCCATCAAAGTCTCTCTTCAACTGTTGCCTCACAAAGCCAAATTGTGGTTCCATCACATATGATCACATAGATGTTGATTCTCATTTCTTGTGTGGGTCACTCGACAGGATTGGTTGGGGAGGAAGAAATGGAAGGAGTTGTGTTTTCAAAGATGATCTTCTCCTTCTCAAAATTGGTGTTTGGCTATTGAGAACACAAGATTTTGATGTCTGCAAACAATGGTGAGTCATTTTATAAACTGCTTGGCAGATTCATCAGTGTGGAACTTTGAATTTGATTGCCATCATGACTTAACATATAGTAAATTAGAAATTATTTAAGCTAAGACTTCCTGCTTATTTTTAAGTTTACAGAGAACAAGATAGAAAGAAAGAAAGAGCCCAAAGTTTTGTTCAAATTTTGGCTGCTTGCACCAGAATCAAGCATAAACAAATTTAGTTTCTAGCAAATTTCAAGCAAATGTTGAGACACAGCCCTTTAATTCATCCAATGAAATTGATCTAATTTCTAGCTTGAATGTTAATCTAGTGCCAAATCAATTTTTTTTTGTTGATGTCACTTTGGAAAGAATATATATGATTTTCATAATAAATAATCACTTTACAGCTTTTCGGGACTGCCTCAAACTTTCTGAATCTTTTAAGATGGTTAAACCCTGTCATAGTTATAGAGAAGATAATCACTGTGTTGATTGGTCTAACTCTTTTTGGGACAACTGTGATACATGGGGATAATTGTAATAATTTATTTTTGTAAAAATAAAAAAGAAAAGAGAACATTGTAGATACACTATGCATATGACTGGTTTAGTTAGGTGTTCAGGCTTAATGTTGTTACCTTCAAACTTGACTTCAATGTTCAAACTTGAATCTTTAATGCTCCAACAGATATTAATTAGCTGGAAAAAGTAGGTGAGCAGCAGCTGCTCACAAGCAACCTGGTTCAATTGCTGGCCATTAAGTCAAAGAATATCTACTCTGGTTCAATTGCTGGTTCAATTGCTCACAAGCAGCCTGCCACAGAGTTTCTAAAGTGACAGAACTAACAAAGATCAAGGATATGGACAAAAATCATGTCGATGATGTGATCAGGTAGTATCAATCAACAAATTTTGCAGCAAAATATTGACATACTGAAAGGGGCTGCTAAATTTCTCCCTTGGTTTATTGGTCACCAATTTAAGCTCTTAAATGAAGAATAATCCAAAGTCGCAATCAGTTAAAAGTTGGGAATTGACAAGTAGACCTTGACAGAATGCTTTACTAACACCATACTGTGCAACAGTCAAGTTCATCTCATCATAATTTACAGAAAATATTATGAATTCCACAAATAACTTTTGAAGAACTCCACATTCAATTCAATATGAAGGATTTAGAAGGTAAAGAGAAGACCTTGCTTAATGCGGAGATGATTCTTGATCGATAGTGAGAGCAAAACTTTTGCTTTAATGGTTGTCTTAGCACTCTGAATGTTAGAAGCAATCAGAATCTTACTATTTTCCAGTTTAAGAAGTTTAAGTAACTATTTTGAGGTGGAAATGTCACTCTCTACTCCCTGAATTTGTCAATGATTCTAAATGAGCATGATGCTCAGACAAACAGCTTTTCTCCATAATATTACAGGATGCTATTTTAAATGAAAAACGAAGATTGCTCAGGCTATGAAATAATATGATCATGAAACATTGCAATTACAACATGGAATTTGGATCCCTACCTTGTTTGGGATTTCATGATAAGGAAAAGTATAAGTCCTTGGTTCAAATCAAGTAGTTTTGGATGAAAAAAGACTTTCACAGTGTCATTTGATATATTGATCAGACAAGTTAGCATACATAATGAATCCCTACAGCTCTGCCTGAAGTAAAAGAAAGTTGCCTTCAAGGGGTTGATTTCAAGCTGAAGACTATATTATTCTAAAGAACAATATCACTAGCATCTTGTGGATGCTCTATGAAACAATAGAATCTATCCAAATTTAGGCTGTACCAAGTCACCTATTGAAAGCTCCAGTGGAATGTCATCAGTTCTTGACTTTGTTTTCTTCTCTGTTGAAAACAAAATGCAAACCTCTTGACACCCACTTCTGAGGCCCAGAGTCAACAATAGTAGCCTCAGGATCAGGCTTGCCCAAGAAGGTTTCAAATCAATTATTAAATTCAACTTGCAACAAGGTGCAATATAATGTCCACAAAGAAAAGCTGGAGATGAGGTCAGAAAGGAGTAAATTCAATGTGGCCTAATTTTGGCACATAGAATCTTCAAGTATGTGGCACCAGATGCAGCCCACAGTTAGATAATGTCATCTCAAAAGAAATCCATAGGATAACAAAAGCTAGAAATGATGACAACAAAGATCTCTGAGATCAAATTTATCTGTGGGTTGGTTTCAATTTCAGTCCTCACTGACCTAAACATTTCAAATTTGATGTGGGTGTCACTATTGATCTGGAAATTATCCTTCTACCACTCCAATTAAGGAAACAGATGCAACTAAGTTCATATTTGTGTTGCATGAATTAGACAGGTTACCTTAGAAAGAGAAAGTGGCAAGCAGATTTATCTGTTTCCACAACTTTCAGTGAATTTATCCTGGTTTTATTCTCCTTCTTTCCTTTTTTTCTGAACAATCTTGATAAATATTCTACTAGTAGTCTCTTTCTACATGCATAGTAACATAAGCATCAAGTTGTTGAATGAGACCTGTTGGTATAGCTTTTTCCAGCTGCCTGACATAATTGAAACTGACATTATGTGCCCATAAGAACTTTGTGCTGCACTTGATGTGATTCCTTGGTAGAATTACTCAACCAGACATATCCATCAATGCAATATTGTCTAATGAGCATGTCAGATCAGGTGCATTCCATATGCTTCTCCTGACCATTCATTAATCATTTGCCTTAATGAGAAGAAATTGTTTTGCAGGCTTCTACAGTGAACTTCTGCATGGAGATTGCTAATTATGTGGACTGAATCACCTCTTGAAAGAGTTAAGGGTGATGTCTTCAGTCCACCTTAATATCTTGTTCCATTTTGCAGGATTGCAGTCACAGCTAAACCTCTTACTAAATCAATGATCAACTTTGTTGTCACTTATTCTTTTGTAGGATATTTTGATTTCAATTAATAACATGAGAAACCTGAGCTAATTTGTCTGTTGCTTAAAATTCCAACATAAGAGCAGCATTATCCATGGGAGAAAAACCAGTAGAAAGGAAGCTCAAGAACTCAGACAACAGAAGCATCAGGAATTTCAATTACAGCACAGAGTAGGTATGAAACCTTTTATTGTCAGTCTTTCCATAGAACAAAAACAGGGAGACATAAGCTATATTATTTTATGCTGATCTCCAGCAATCAAAACCAGCAGTTTCGAAGGAACAGTAAGCACCAATGCAAGTATATACTGATGCATCTTTTCCCTTCATTTACTCTTTAAGCAATCTCTGGTAAAGCAGATTTACTGGATCACATTTGAGCCTACAGTGACAAGGAAATAGGATAAAGTACTGCTACTAAGTCCACAAAGATCTGACTATAATTAAGTATCAGAATACCTTCAACAAAAAGATGAAGTACTTCCTAACATAATGTAGTTGATCAGCTTTGCTAAATCAGTGCAGGATTTGTCTGGCATGGCATGAGGTGTGGATTATGCTATTGATGATTGCTGTTCCATGTCCAGTAATATGAACCATTTGAGCATCAGGTATGGCCCAAAGCAGGCTTTCACATTTGTTGGGCTAGGCATGAATTCTTTTTGTGTTTGATGAGTTGTACATAGAAAAGCCACGTGGAGGCGACGATCACTATTGAATAAATAAAAAAGAGAATGAACATCAGATATGGCCCAAAGCAGGCTTTCACATATGTTGGGCTAGGCATGAATTATTTTCGTGTTTGATGAGTTGTACATAGAAAAACCATGTGGAGGCGACGAGCAACGACAATGAAAGAGTATAAAATGTAAAAATTGAAAACGAGACACCTTCCAAGAAAGATTCAAAAAAATAATTTTTTTAATAAATTTATATATTTTCTTTCCTTAACCATTCATGACTCACTAAGAAGATCATAGATCACTATTGAATGACTTTCAAGATTCAACTCATTCAAACCCTAACCATAAGACTTGAGAATTGATGTGTATTCGAATCAAGCTGATAATCACTATGAAAAAAATCATGAGATCACTATTCAATGACTTCCAAGATTCAACTCATTCAAACCCTAACCGATAAGACTTAGAGAATTGATGTGTATTCGAATCAAGTTGATAATCACCAATATACTCGTATTGGTGATGTTGTTATTGCTAGAAATATCGAAAGTAATTAGAATTGTAATTGGTGGTACATGTAAATAACTTAAATGTGACAAGACTATGATAATACTTTATGATGATACCTATTTATAGTAAATATAAAAAGAATAGATTTATATGTAATTATCGATGGAGAAAGATGATGTATGATATTGTTGTCATCCTCACCTAATCTAGTTTTTTAAGATAGAATTCTTTTTGATTTGTGCACGAAACCTGATCTAAACTTAATCGAATCGAACCGGATCGAATGGAATGGCAGTGACCGGACCGGGCCGGTGCGCCACAAGTCGCGGTCAAAATATAAGCGTTAGATATTTCTGGGACACCGTCTCGTGATCCATCACAGACGTCAGATCACATCCGAACGGTTCGTGCTGCCCTCAAATTCCCTCTTTGTGGGCCCCAGCCTGCATTGGTACCACAGTCGAAATCGCTTTGCAAGATTCTCTCAAGAAGGCCCGACTGTCGTCAGGACTTAAGCTACGACAGACTGACGTTCCCTTGTCGCCAAGCTGGGGATGCGATGGGGTGGGGGTATGTCGCGTCTTTAGTCGCTGTACACGTTCTGCGTCAAGTGCATCAAGCGGACTTCGGCGTCGCGACAAGTCTCACGGAAAGGAGCGTGTCATTTGTCGCGTACGAAAGGTATCTCGTTTTCGAAGAAAAGTTTCACGTCCCCGATTTCCAACTCAGAATCTTAATCTTGTTTCTATAGGGACCCACTATTCATGTGGACCCTCATGTCTGTGAGTAAGAGGGAAAGCTGTTGGAGTAGTCGTTTGGGACGTGCAATTGAACTACTCTTTTCTAATTTCGCGGCGTTTTTGGTTACAACTTCAAGGAAATCCCGGTGCGTTATCCCCAAAGGTAGTTTCCGGATCCAGTCCAAACATACCTTCACTAAAACCTTCCAAACCCTGCATCAAGAACGTCCAATTCTACGGAGATCACCTTAAACTCCGTATACCATCGAGGAAGGTGGTTGGCATCCGTTACGATCTTTGGAGAGGATCCTCAATTAATCGAATCCGAAGTCCACGTAACCCCGGAGATCTTGTTCCCATAACACCCCTCTAAAGTTTTACTTTCGTTCCCCAAACACCCGTTTCTCTGCTGTCGTCTCGCCCTATTTCTTCTCTCGAATTGCCCTCCGCTTCGGAGTTAGGGTTCATCTTCGCTCCCGAATCAAAGGGTTTATTCCGTCGATTGCCCTACTTGATTTCGGTCAAAACTGGTGTTTTTTAATATTCAATCCTGGTTTTGATCCCGATCGAGATTTCCGGGAGAGTTTGACATCCGATCGGTGTTTGCTGTGCTTTTTCGTTTTTGGGGTTAGATTTGAGGTTTTTAGGGTAGATTAGGGTTCTGCAGGAGGTATGAGGGTTCATCCAGCACCCAGGAAGCGGAACATCACCTTCCGCTACGACGTGAACCCGGCGGCCACCGCCGCAGCCGTGCTCAACCGGCAAAAGAAGCTCCGCCGGCTGCCCCACATCTTCAGCAAGGTCTTGGAGCTTCCCTTCGAGGCCGATGCCGACGTAGCCATCGAGGAGAACGCCGAGGGCTTCCGGTTTGTCGCGGCCACTGACGATCTCTGGGGCAACGTCCGAGCCCACGCGATCGAGATACACCCCGGGGTGATGAAGGTGGTGGTACGGGACGGCGGCGGCGTCGACCTCGAGGAGGGGCTCGAGCTCGATCGATGGAGGTTCCGGCTGCCGCCCTCCACCCGGCCGGCGCTGGCCACCGCCTCTTATACCGGCGGCGTGCTCGTGGTAACCGTGCCTAAGGGGGCGAGGCCCGAGGAGGAAAATGGAGGAGCACAAGAATTCCTCGGTGGCCGTCTGGTAATTGTACAGTAAGTCTATGATGCTATGTTCTCGCAGTTTCGATTTCGGAGTCATGGAAGAACAATTAATGCCTAGCACTCTTGAAACTAATTATCCTCGATGTAATTACGAGAGGTTGCTATTTCTTTTGATTCGCACTCTTGCTAAGTTTCATTCAGCTCTGCATACTCTTAAAAATGCGATCTTTTGATACATTTTTCATTTAATTAAACCAAAGTGTCAAAGCAGGATCGAGACAACAGTGCCTGTGTTCATGAAGGCTGGGTTGTGCCTCAGACTTCCTTGGTTATTTGAGCATATGCTACCCATCTTGTTGATAATTCAGCATCTAATCAGTTATGTATTCTGTTTGATGCCTAAGTGTAGTTTATTCATGTATCATGATTTGATGGCATGGCTTCAAAGTAGTGTTCTTTTGGATTGAAGGATGTATTTGGTACCACGGCTACTAAATTCCATTAACCTTATGCTTTTAGTGAATTGTGTGTCCATGGTCTTTTGGATTGAAGGATGTATTTGGTACCACAGCTACTAAATTCCATCAACCTTTTGCTTTTAGTGAATTGTGTGTGTCCATGTTGATGATTATTTCCCTGCCTATACAGTTCCAGTGACCAAATTGAGTAAAAAATGGTACTGGGGACTTGGGTCTGCAAATTTATAGTCTTTTGAAGTGTTCAGTCTCAAGATGTGAGTGATCTTATCTGCTCTAGACTGAGCTGTTGTCTGGGGATCATTCTTTTTTTCGTTTCAAATTGATCGTATGTTCGCTAAGTTTTGCATTGCAATTTGGCTGAAATTGATCTTGTATCATTCTTATCCTTTGTTGAGCTTCTTCCGCATTAGCTTCCAGGATATTAACATTCGAGACACTTCCCAGTTGATCCGTATGCCAATATATCATCCCTTGACATTTTATATACTTGTTCAAGTCGCCTTATTTCACTATCATCCAGATGTTTGTTGCAGTTGGATCTAACCAGGACTTTATTTATGTCAAGTTTGTGAATCATAACAGTCAATATGTAGGCATCAAGTATTTGCATCCGATATGTTGGTTTAGATCACAAGAGATATATCTTGCAACTATGCGTAGCAAGCTTTCTGTAGTTTTTGAATTAGTATGTATTTCTACTGTTCTTCGAACCAAGCTGTATGACTTGAAAATAAGGGAATGTATTGCATGCCAGCCGATTAAACCTATGAAATGTTTGAAATTTTCTCCTTGAATAGACGATGTTAATGGCATTTTTCATCCTGAACTAGGAAACTTGTTTGTTATTGGCATTGTTCTGGATCTGTTTAGTTGTGGTGTCTGATCATCATATTTATTTATTTAGTATCTAAAGTACACCAACATCTTTTCTTTTTTTTGTTCTTGTGACTAATGATAGAAATGCAGAGGGTTTCTCCCCTCTCGCATACCACATGCAATCTCAAATTCTGTGATGAACAAGTTGTATTATCCTTGTGGCTTGTAAATGTTTGCTGACAGGCAGTAGCACAAATGATATAAAGTTTGATTCTACTGTCTCTATAACTTGAATCCTTGATGTGTTTGCTGTGGCATTTCACCATTGTGAAGTACTATTATTTGGCATGTCATAAGGGTCGAATCTTTTGCTTTCAATTTGTTCTTTTTAACAGCTCAAATTATATAGCTAAAAGCAGGTATAAGATCTTCAAGAGGAATTGCATCTTCAGAAAAAGTGGGAAGCTTAGAAAAAGGTAATTCGTTTATATGCAAGTGATTTATAATTTATTATTTTGGAAAAACAGGTTTCTAAACAAGCAATTGCAATTCTCCTCACTCTGCCTCATCATACTGTCTGCCATCTTCACTGAAATCAAAAATCAGCAATGTGGTTTAGCTGCTAGATCATGAACTGTGACTTCATCATATTGCTGCTGATTCTTTTACTTGGAGATGTTCCAGTCGCAGCAAAAGCTAGCATCTTATTCTTCTCACAGTGGTGTTCTTTTGACCTGAGTGTTACAGGAAAGGAGGGTCACTCCAGAGAAGAGAATAAAGCTGGCAAGACAAATATAGTAGGCTTCCTTTAGGGTATGAAGTAGACTTTGCATTGGACTAGGGGGGGTGGACAAAGGGAACCCAACCAAAGTCAAATACCAAGCAAAAGAAAGGTTAGAAACAAAGATTCAATGAAAATTGTGTAATGGAATGGTATTCTTGTTATCTACAGGCATCTTCTTTTTATCTACAAAGTAGGAGGAACCTTTGAAGGCTGGCAACACAAAAGCATCACAGAACCCATTGAACATGCACAATGAACGGCCACAACAATGTCAGCATCACAATTAAGTTAATGCGATGGAAGGTGACAAGCGCTGGTGGACGCGATGACTCACAATAAGTTCTGCAATGGAAGGTGCAATGGCTTCTCAAGAAAGAAGCCATCAGATAATGAGATTGATGTGACTTCTCAAAAAAAAAATATACTTCTTTTTATTCATAATTGTTGCATTACATTTTCACATATATATATTTTTTCTTCACTCAAGTTTCTCACGTAGTGAGACAAAACCTTGCATCAATCCAAAATATCTTTTTGTTCGTGGTACTAATTTTGTCACTATCATCCCCGCACATCCTTTTCTTCGTCTTGTTGTCCTCATCATCATCATGCTCCTACAATCAACCGTTTTAGCATAATATTAGTATGGATCGAGGTATTGGACAAATAAATTAAAACATATTAATATGAAGAAAAAAAATGATATTAATAATGGATCTCTTTAATAATTTCATTATTAGGCCTGATTTTAGATTCTGATCTGCGACAAACTTAAGATAAATGAGTAAATAATTTTAGCCTTACATGTTTAGGTAATATATGAATTGTTTCAAAACCAATAACAATAAGCTACAATGTTTAATTATCCTGAATAAACTACATGTATCTTTTGTCCATACCACAATGTATTTAGTTAAAGAACATTTGAATATTGTTTTTATAATTTTTAATAAAATCATCTTTGATCTCCATTAATATTAATTGCTTCATTTCCACAATTCCTCTTACATATTATGCCCATCCCATGATAAACACAGAACACGTTATTAACTTAATAATTATCTGATTTAACTTTTAAATATAAAAAGCACTTGTTGATCACGGAATACCGCCATGTACACAAACCTTATCGTCGAGATGTCCATTATTCTCGATTATATAACCTAATTCCATTTGCTTTGATGCATCTCACTACCGCGATAAAATATTGATCACATATCAAAATAGAGAAATTTGCTAGGAAGCTTTAAAAATCACAAAAATCGACTTTGATGCATCCAGCACGACAAGCAACTCTTGCTGTAATTTGAAATCATTCATTCAAGCCCATCTAAATGCTTCGTTGTACCAATATCATCGATCAACAACAATGACATTCACGACAATTTGATGAACAAAAACAACAAAAATGGTGCGAGACAATGCCTTCTGTTTACTCATGGAGGCCACAGAAAAAACTGGAGAGATCGCTCTCGATGCCACGGATCCCGTATCTGATAAAAGAGCAAGTAAATGTTACATTATGCAAAATAATTTAAACTCTAGCACAATTATTATTAACTAATAAAAAGTGGTACTAGGCCAAACGAGCATCGATATCGAAATGACTTACCTGAGCTTCCAGCACTGCTTGACCTACTGCTTATAACCAGGAAGCTATTGATTGTTTCCCTCAGAGTCACATTTGGGATTAAGTCATCTGCTACAAGATGTTTGGCCCCACAAATGCACATTGATTTGGTGATGATGTGGTCCCTTATGCCTGAGCATAATAAACAATAAAACCCAGTTAAACAAAGAAAAAGTTTTCATCAAGATATATTTCTCACTGAAATATAAAGGACGAAGAAAGCATGAAAATAATTGACTTTAACCCCATGATGGAAGATAAAGAGGATAAAGGACTATTAGGTAGTTAAGTAACATAAATAGAAGTAAATCAATCTGGTCAAGATAATGACAATGCAATAGTCAAATCACTTGACATTTCATCGTATTGCATGG
>LVTN01000656.1:150042-161560 GCA_001649415.1 Musa itinerans | reverse complement strand
ACAGGGGCGGTTGCACCACTGGCCAAAAATCTGGGTCCGTATGGGCTGATCCATTCGGCCCAATTTGGGTCTTTCAGGGTCCCAATTGCCCCAAGATTAAGTTAATGGGATCACCTCCCATTTCTAACTTAATCAATGTGCTAACTACGATATTTCTTAAGGCATTTACTGCAGCTTGCTCTGGTGCGTCAATCGCTTCTTCCGGCGAGCTTCCGGCGATCTTCCGGCGAACATCCGACGAACCTTCGGCGATGCTCCTGTGGACTTCCGGCAAACTCCTGGACTTGCGACGATCCACTTGGCGAGTTCCGATGAGCTTCTTTGGCAAGCTCCTGGACTTCTCGGATTTGTTCCCGCAGAACCTCCGACGACCGTCCGGACTTCCGTCGAACTCTCGAACTTCCAACGTGATCATAGTCTTGATTCCGGCGCAACTCCTACTGCATGTGTTACTTTCATCGTAGTTAATCCTGCACACTTATCTCAACATATGGATTAGATAATAAATGACAATTGACTTCATCATCAAAATCCGAGATTCAACAATACTAATCATCTCAAAATCATGTCCTAATAGTTCTATAATAGTTTTAATAGGTTTCATTGAAATTCACTAAATTACACTATTTTAAAACTAAGTTACACTCGATCACAACATAAAAAAAATCTCAATTTCAATAATTAGTCATCCTAAAATGATCAAAAAAATATAAAACTTATATTAATCATCTTACCAATATGTCTTGGTAATTCTATGAAATTTTAGATTGATTTCATGGAAATTTACTGAGTCACACATTTTGAACTAAGTTACACTTGATTAGAGTACTTATCCAAAAAATTTTAATCATCCTAAAATTATAAAAAATCCTTCTAATAATCTTAATAACAGTAAAAGTTTAGATATGTTTCAAAAAAATTCACCAAGTTATACTCGTTTTTAAACTAAGTTACACTTACTAGAGTATCATCTAAAAAATCTCTAATTATAAAAATTAATCATCCTAAAATATCTAATTTCACCAAGTTATACCCATCTTGAGGTCCATCTCGCCTCTCGCCAATCTCACAGGTCTTGCTAGAACCTGCAACGAATTGCAAATGTGATAAACACTATCGGTATCCAATACCCATGTATTATTATAAGATTCTGACAAATAGAGACTGACCATGAATGTACCTAAAGCTTCTCCAAGCTTTTATTTCACCCTCTCTACAAGGTACTCTTTGTAGTTCCTCTTCTAGTGCTTATCTTTACCGTAGTGGAAGCACTGGCCTTTGTCCTTTGTTGGGTCTTTCTTAGCAATCTTTGCTGTACTCGATCTGCCCTTGCCCTTCCTAAGGGATTTTTTTGCTTTCTTTTTCTTTCTGGTCTCACTAGCATAGATAATTGGCTTCTCCTTCTTGATAGTGCTCTCTGCCTCCCTCAATATATTGAGGAGCTCAAGGAGAGTCACCTCAAACTTGTTTATATTAAAATTCATTATGAATTGAGAAAAGAAATCTGGTAGGGACTGGAGCACAAGGTCTACACATAGGTGTAGACCTTGTTCTTTTCTAGGGCCATCCCTAGACTTGTGAATTTCTCTATCCACTCAATCATCTTTAAGACATGGTTCTGAACCGGTGTCCCTTCAGTCATCTTGGCACAGAAGAGACTCTTGAATATCTCATATTGTTGAGTCCTTCCCTATTCCTCAAATAATTTACGGAGATATAGGAGAATGGATCTGGCATCCATCTTTTAATACGATCTTTGTAACTCAGGAGTCATGGAGCCTAACATGTAACATTGAGCAAGAGTAGAGTGATATATGTAATTCACATAGCGAATGATCTCATCCTTTCTTGCCCCTTCCTCGGGCGTAGACATCACTATATCAAGTGTTGAAAAATCTAGGGGGGCGACATCACATGCGCAGTGGAAGAATATAAAACAAAATCCCCAATTTCCTAAAGATGTGTTCGTCATTGTGCAAAGATTAGTGCACAAAATCTATAAAATAGAAAATTACATATATTAAAAATTATGTTACATAGGGAGATCGTATATCCCTGAATCCCTGCAGATCTGCAAGAGAGGGTAAAGGAGGTCAAACGTCATCCTCTCTAGCGGTGATCCACACAGCAGAGCTGTGACGGAGATAGCAACCCAAAGAGGCTCTAGCCTATGAACCATTGGTTTCCTCTATTTATAGAGGTCCCTTGTCAACTTAACCTTAATGGATCCTGCCCTATTGGGTATTGGATCTCCATCCAACTACCTAAGCCTCTTAGATTAATGGATCTATATCTAATAATATATCATTGGCTCTTATTGGATCTCATCCATAGGATCCAATAATTCATGGGCTTATTGGATATAAAATAAGATAAGAGCTCTGACGGATATCTCATATCTGAACCTTTACTCATCGCAACGCCTACCATATATATGTGACCCTCTAGGCTCAATATCGAGCTGACCGTGACTCATACCTATCGGAACTCTTTCTAGCTCAGTGAATTATTATCTCCATAATAATTTACTTGACTCGTCGACTGCGGACGTACTAGGCCACTACGTCGTAGTCCCCAAACGATACAAGGGAATCCAATCCATTAGACCTGTCTGTCCTCAATTATCGTATACCTATAGTCCCTCATCCATCTAATATCCTAGAGATCGTATACCGGGTATGGTGTTATCAGACCCATATGGTTTCTACTCGAGTCTCGCTCTAATCAGATTCTCTCGGAAAACTCTTTCTCTCTCAATCCGAATAACCCTAGCTAAGGATTTGTCTGAGCAAGAATATATGGGATATTCTTCTCATGACACAAAGAGTGGATGATCCTCTATTGACACTCAATAGTCTCGTAAGGTTGGCTACCACTCTCGATGACTAGCTACGCTAAATCTGGAACCTATAGACCTATAAGTCTGGTATCAAAGAATAGAGTACTCATATAGGACATCCTTTGTGTCTCAAGTCTAAGGACTAGATACACCACTAGGACTACGAAATCATTGTCTGACAATAAGGCATCATCATCCATCCAATATTCCGTAAGCGGATCAATCAGTGGACTCATTTTCCAATGAGCACCTGTACTGTATCCCTAGTGTCCTCACATGAGCAACTATGAGACCAACTACATCCATCATATGGATGGGTATAAAACACACCAATTTATCAGGTTATCTCGATGTCCCTCTCGAGTAACCTATGACCGAGATTATTTAGGATCTGTGTTTAAAGGTGAATTAGTCTCATTATCGTGATCTCATCATGATCTAATTCCCATTGCACAGATCCATGGATATCACAATATATTCAAGGAATAGGCAATATAAAGTAATAAAATATCAAATAATAATAATAAGTAAAAAGACTACGTGTCAAGTCACACGTGCCATCATTCACGTGATTGGCTTGTAGGGCACCTATGACTAGCAATCTCCCACTTGACCTAAAGCCAATCACCTATGTGTCTGATTCCTATCAGACCCCTGTGACGCTCAAAGACAATTTGAGACAACGGCTTTGTCAGAGGATCTGCGATGTTATCTTTGGATGAAACTCTTTCCATTGCTACATCTCCTCGGGTCATGATCTCTCTAATCAGGTGGAATCTACTCAGAACGTGGTTAGACTTTTGATAAGACTTGGGTTCCTTTGCTTGAGCAATCACCCCGTTGTTGTCGCAATATAAGGGAATCGACTCCTCGCTGCCCGGCACGACTCCTAGATCTGTGATGAACTTCTTCATCCATACTCCCTCCTTTACTACCTCTACAGCAGCAATGTACTCCGCTTTTATGGTCGAGTTAGCAGTAGTATCTTGCTTGGAACTCTTCTAGCATACTACTCCTCCATTTAAGGTATACACATACCCCGAATTCAACTTGCTATCATCGACATCGGACTGGAAACTCGAGTCCATGTAGCCTTCAACATTGAGGCTACTATCTCCATATACCAGTAAAAGATCCTTAGTCCTTCTCAAGTACTAAGGATACACTTTATTGCTTCCCAATGCTCCAAGCCTGGATCCGCTTGATACCTGCTCATGACACTCAGAGCATGCGCTATATTAGACCTGGTATATAGCATGACATACATGATAGACCCTATCGCTGAGTTATAGGGTATCCTATCCATGTTTGCCCTTTCTTCAGAAGTCTTTGGGGACATACTCCTAGAAAGTGATATCCCATGTCTCATTAGTATGAGACATCTCTTGGAATTTTTCATGCTAAACCTTTTGACAATGGTATCTATGTACTTGTACTAGGACAAGCTAAGCATCCTCTTGGATTTATCTTTATAGATCTGAATTCCCAAGATATATGATGCTTCCCCTAAGCCTTTCATGGAGAAGTGTCTAGATAACCAAGTCTTTACTGTGGATAGTATTCCTACATTATTCTCAATGATCAGGATGTCATCCACATATAACACCAAGAATGTGATAGTGCTCCCACTTACCTTCCTGTACACATAAGGCTCATCTTTGTTCTTAACAAAGTCATAAGATTTTATTGTCTCATCAAATCTTATGTTCCAACTTCGGGAAGCATGCTTTAGTTCATAAATGGACCTAAGCAACCTACACACATTATCTGGGCAGTTTTTGGATACAAATCACTCAGGTTGTATCATATACACCTCCTCCTCGAGGTTACCATTGAGGAATGCAGTTTTCATGTCCATCTATTAGATCTCATAATCATAATGGGCTGCAATAGCCAATAGAATTTAGATGGATTTTAGCATGGTTACGGGTGAGAAGGTTTTGTCATAGTCAACACCTTGCCTTTGACGATACCCCTTAGCCACTAGCCTTGCTTTATAGGTCTCTATCTTTCCATATACTCTGATCTTCTTCTTGAAGATCTACTTGCAACCGATGAGTACAATACCCTCGAGTGCATCAATTAGGTTCCAAACCTTGTTGGAGTACATAGAATCCATCTAAGAATTCATGGCTTCTTGCCACTTCCCGGAGTCTATACTTGTAATAACCTTATCATAGGTTTGATGATCAATATTCTCAACATACTCTCCTCTAATATGTCCCACATATCTCTCAGGAGGATGGGATACTCTGCAAAACCTACATAAAGCTGGAACTTGTGGCTAGGTACCTGAATAGACTTGGGTTGTGGAGTGGTACTTGAGCTAGGTTCTCCAACCTCGCTCAACTCTATCATGCTCCCACTGTCTCCGCCAAAAATGTGTTCCTTCTCAAGGAACACCACTCTCTTAGCTATAATGACCTTTTGGTCCTTGGAATAGGGTATCCCACGAACTCGCAATGCTCCGTCCTCGATTCCAACTTATCGGGGTTGTATCTTTTAACATGGGTAGGGCAGCCCCAAATCTTAACAACCATAAGATCGAGCTTTTTTTTTTTTCCTTTCCATATCTCATATAATATAGATACTACCGACTTAGTTGGAACTCTATTCAGAAGGTAAGCTGTGATCTCTAGGGCATATCCCCAGAATAAGATGGGTAGGTCAACAAAACTCATCATGGACCGCACCATGTCTAATAGTGTATGACTCCTCCTTTCAGATACACCATTGAGTTGAGGTGTATAAGAAGGTGTCCATTGGGATAGAATCCCATGGTCCTTAAGGAACTGGGTGAACTTTGTACTCAAGTACTCACCTCCTTGATATGATCGAAGAGTCTTGATACTCTTTCCAATCTGGTTCTTCACTTCATTCTTATACTCTGAATTTCTCGAAGGCCTCGGACATATACTTCATCAAGTACACATGTCCATACCTTGAGAAATCATCAGTAAAAGTAATAAAGTAGGAGTAACCACCTATGGCATGAGTTGACATGGGTCAATATACATCACTATGTATGAGTTCCAACAGCTCAGTGTCTCTCTCTCCAGTTCCACTAAATAGAGAGTTGGTCAGTTTTCTATGAAGGCAAGGCTCACAAGTTTCATATGACTCATAGTTGAATGGATCTAGATATCTATCATTTAGCAACTTTTGAATCATTCTCTCAAAGATGTGACCTAACCTACATTGTCATAGGTATACACTATTCACCTCATCATGTTTCCTCTTAGACATGCTTGCATCCATAATAGCATCTGAAGCTTCTCTAAGCTTCTGTTTAGCCCTCTCTGCAAGGTACTCTTCGTAGTTCCTCTTCCAGTGCCTATCTTTGCCGTAGTGGAAGTACTGGCCTTTGTTCTTTGCCGGGTCTTTCTTAGCAACCATTGCTTTACCCGGTCGGCCCTTGCCCTTACCCTTGCCCTTCTTAAGGGACTTTTCTGCTTTCCTTTTCTTTCTGATCTCACTAGTATATAGAACTAGCTTCTCTTTCTTAATAGTGCTCTCTGCCTCCCTCAACATATTGAGGAGCTCAGAGAGAGTCACCTCAAGCTTGTTCATATTAAAATTCATTATTAACTGTGAAAAGGAATCTGGTAGGGACTAAAGCATAAGATCCACACACAGGTTATCCTCTAGGACCATTCCTAGACCTATGAGTTTCTCTATCCACTCAATCATCTTTAGGACATGGTTCTGAACCGATATCCCCTTAGTCATCCTAGCGCGGAAGAGACTCTTGGATATCTCATATCGTTGAGTCCTTCCCTATTCCTCAAACAGTTTACGGACATATAGGAGAATGGATCTGGCATCCATTTTTTCATGTTGTCTCTATAACTCAGGAGTCATGGAGCCCAATATGTAACACTAAACAAGAGTGAAGTCATCCATGGACTTCATGTAGCGAGCAATCTCATCCTCGCTTGCCCCTTCCTCGGGCGTAGGCATCATTGTCTTAAGGACGTACGTAATTTTCTCTACCATGAGAACAATTCTCAAGTTGCGGAGCCAATCCATATAATTCAGACTAGTGTAGTGGTTGATATCAAGTATACCACACGTAAGGGATTAGAAAGTGACATTTTTCTGAAAATAAAGATGCAGCAGAAATAAATAACATGCATATTTTGTAGAAAAAATAAACAATCAAGATATGGACTTCTATCTTAATCTGCTCCCATTATTTTACTAGCGAGTCACGTGACACCCTCAGCACGTGAAACGAAAGTCTCCGACAGACTTTTAGTGGGGATAGGGATCCAATCAGCATCTTAGTGTAATCTCGAGGGACTCAACCAATCACACTAAGCCCAAAAGGTAGGCAACTCTTACCGATCACAACTCCTTGTGATTCTCGTCCTGTTCAGCCTCCGAACTACCATGGTCTCGAGGGACTCGACCAACCATGATGTTCAGTTAAGTCAACACCATCGTTATAAGATGAGTCTGATTCAATGATATACTCTCCAAGGACTCGACTAAGCCTCCAAGGACTCGAGGAACTCAACCTACATCGAGAATCGGTCCCTACTTATAACAATGGAAGGCCACGTGGGTCAATCTAATTGTCTCATGTTTACTGACTTAATATTATTGAGAGAGGGGTTTCTTTGATTTAATCTCCTAATATGGCATGTCACACACATACATATTTAATATATATCTACATCGTATGTAAATATATATACATATCTAGTAGGTGTACAAGCAATCACATATCACATGAGTAATCACACCAGATGATCATGGACCACAATCTAATATGATCAGGCCCGAGCCAATGGGTCTAATCACTCACATCAAGATCTATGTGTGCAGCAGTGCATCTCCATGCCCTATGATCGTCCATCTCGTCCTCATCGGTTCTGTCGGCATCTCGACGCATCTCCATGCATCGTGATCGTCCGTCTCGTAGGTCCCGCTAACGCTTCCACGCTCCTATTGTGCCTCATCGTGTGATTACAACTTAATCATAGGAACGTAAGCCCGACAATAAACGAGAAATAAAATGGAGGCTCACAGGCCCTAATAATAATAATCATAAGTACACACATCACATGGTCCATGATCATTCGTCCACATATCATGCATCACATGCACACAATAGCATTATGTAGGACTACTAGATAATAATAATAATAATAATAATCAATTAAACTTTTTAATTAATTAATATTTTCTGAAACCGGAACATTATGAGAATTTTTTGAATTTTGAATGGTATTTTGGTAATTCGGACAAAATGACAAACTTAGAATTTCTGAAATTTTGAGGGGCAAAATAGTCTTTTGCCTAAAAACCTAATCCCCTTTTCTCTGCTGTTGTGTTGCTGTCGTTGCCGCCCTATAGGCGGCGACCACTATAGGGGCGGGGGGCGTCACCCGTGAGCGTTGTGCCTGTGGGCGGCGTCGCCCCTGCGGTCGGGCGCCCCCGTGGGCGGCTCTGCTCGTGGGCGTAGTGCCCGTAGGCGTCGCTACCCTATGGCGCCTTTGCCCACGGGCGTAGTGCCCGCCGGCACCGTGCCCCTTTGGGCTGGTGCCCCT
The DNA here is from genome assembly GCA_001649415.1 of Musa itinerans. NCBI lineage: Eukaryota > Viridiplantae > Streptophyta > Magnoliopsida > Zingiberales > Musaceae > Musa > Musa itinerans. The sequence continues at coordinate 153,166 of LVTN01000656.1, read as the reverse complement.
ACGGGCCCTGCTGCCCTTGCGGGTTGTTTTCCCTATGGGCACAGCACCCACAAGCGCTGCCCCTTGTTGGGGCAGTGCCCACCTCTATGGGCACCACTACTGGCGGTCTGCTGCAGGTAGGCCGCTGGCAATAGCTTGACGACCGCCAACACCTTGCACACAAATGGCAGCCAAGGTTACCATATGAGAGGGCAGCAATAGTTGCTGCCCTTTCTCGCTTTTGCGTCAACGATTTTGACGTCAAAAGATTCTCCAAAACACAACACACGTAGTTTAAAATCAATCTTTCGCACGAACAACCTAGCTCTGATACCACTATTGGAAAATCTAGGGGCGACATCACATGCACAGTAGAACATTAAAAATAAAATTTCTAATTTTTCAAAAGATGTGTTCGTTGTCGTGCGAAGATTGGTGCGCAAAAACCCGCGAAACTTAAATCCACGTGTAAGATAGTGTTTTACTTAGGAAGATCGTATATCCCTGAATCCCAACAGATCTGTAGAAGATGGTGAAGAAGGTTAAACGTCCTCCTTTCTAGCGGTGATCCACACAACAGGGCTGCGACGATGCTCCTCAAATCTTCAAGCCTACTATTTGAGGAGGAGAAGGAGAGGAGAATAGGAGATTGTCATGGATTTAGCTGGTTTTGCCTAAGTCATGCGGCACTCTTGCGTGTCCATCCACAAAGGTCAACCTCTCCGAAACCTCTCATGGTCCTTTAGGACCTATAAAAGAGAAAACGAGTTACAGAAAACGCCTCACTCGGGATCCATAAGCAGACATTTCAGAAAACACTTCATAACCAATGCAAATTATAAACATACTTCACAAGCTCTAAATGGTTGCACAACAAAAGATCCAAAATGGTCTACTACAGACCGAAATCTCCCACAAGTGTCCACATGACATAACCTTTATTTACAAGCCTAAAACGACCACCAAACCCAACTAAAATGGGGTTGTTAAGCATTCGACTATCCCTCTACATGCTATGCAAAGCTTGAACAAACCAAAAGACACGGACATACATAAGCATTATGTCGAACACCCTATTTATAATTTTGTCCATGACAAGATGGCAACCCAGAGAGGCTCTAGCCTATGAACCATTGGTTCTCTCCTATTTATAGAGGTCCCCTATCAACTTAACCCTAATGGATCCTGCCCTATTGGGTATTTGATCTCCATCCAACTACCCAAGCCTCTTAGATTAGTAGATCTCTATCCAATAATCTTTCATTGGCTCTTATTGGATCTCATCCATAGGATCCAATAATTTAGGAGCTTATTGGATATCCAATAAGATAGGGGCTCTGGCAGATATCTCATATCCGAACCTCTACTCTCGCAAAACCTACTATATGTATGTGACCCATTAGGCCCAATATCGAGCTGGTCGTGAGTCATAAATATTAGAACTCCTTCTGGCTTAATGAATTATTATCTCCATAATAATTCACTCGACATATCGACTACGGCCGTACTAGGCCACTACGCCGCAATCCCCAAACGATATAGGGGAATCCAATCCATTGGACATATCTATCCTCAGTTACCGTATACCTATAGTCCCTTATCCATATAATATCCCAAAGACTATATACCGGGCATGGTGTTGTCAGACCCATATGGTTTCTACTAGAGTCTTGCTCTAATCGGATTCTCCCGGAGAATTTTTCTCTCTCAATCCGAATGACCTTGGCCAGGGATTTGTCTGAGCAAGAACATATGAGATATTCTTCTCATAACACCGAGAGTGGATGATCCTCTATCGACACTCAATAGTCCCCGTAAGGTTGGCTACCACTCCCGATGACTAGCTGCGCTAGATCTGGAACCTCTAGACCTATAAGTATGGTATCAAAGAATGGAGTACTCATACAAGATATCCTTGGTGTTTCAAGTCTAAGGACCAGATACACCACTGGGACTACAGAATCATTGTTTGATAATAAAGCATCATCAAACATCTAGCATTCCGTAAGTGGATCAATCAGTGAACTCATTCTCCAATGTGCACTTGTACTATATCCCTAATGTCCCCACACGAACAACTATGAGACCAGCTGCATCCATCATATAGATGGGTATACAGAATACCAGTCTATCCGGTTATCTCGATGTCCCTCTCGAGTAACCTATGACCGAGATTATTTAGGATCTGTGATTAAAGGCGAATCGGTCTCATTATCGTGATCTCATAACGATCTGATTCCCATTGCATAGATCCATGGACATCACAATATATTCAAGCAACAGGGAATATAAAGTGATAAAATGTCAAATAATAATAATAATGAGCAAAAAGGCTGTGTGTCAGTCACACGTGCCATCACTCACGTGATTGGCTTGTAGGGCACCTATGACCAACATCAAGGACACACGTGGTTTTCTCCGTCATGAGAACGATTCTCAGATTACAGAGCCAATTAGTATAATTTAGACCAGTGAGGTAATTGACATCAAGTATGCCACGTAAGGGATTTGAAAGTAATATTTTCTGAAAATAAAGATGTAGTAGAAATAAATAACATATAGACTTTACAAAAATCAAATAATTAAGATATGGTACATTTCATTTTAAATGGTTGATTGTCAGCCACGTAAGGGATTTGAAAGTAATATTTTCTGAAAATAAAGATGTAGTAGAAATAAATAACATATAGACTTTACAAAAATCAAATAATTAAGATATGGTATTCTATCTTAATCTACTCCCACTATTTTCTCGCGAAACACACAACTCCCATCGGTATGTGAATCAGAGACCCTCGGTGGATCTCTAGTGGGGATCGGGATCCAATCGGTATTTTAACGTAACCTCGAGGGACTCGACCAATCATGCTAAGCCTGTAAAGGTAGACAACTCTTGCCAATCACAACTCTTTGTGATTTTCGTCCTATTCGGCCTCTGAACTACCATGGCCTCGAGGGACTCGACCAACCATGATGTTCGGTTAAGTCTGTTAGGATCGAGAGCACTAAGAGGGGGGGGTGAATTAGTGCAGCGGAAATCTTTCAGCGATTAAAAACGAAAGCTGCGTTTGTTCGATAAAGACTATTTTGATGCAAAAGCCAATTCTAAGATCACTTATGATTAAGTGCAGTTTACGTCCAAACA
>LVTN01000656.1:130389-148511 GCA_001649415.1 Musa itinerans | reverse complement strand
ATCCACTTGGTGAGTTCTGACGAGCTTCTTTGGCAAGCTCCTGGACTTCTCGGATTTGTTCCCGCAGAACCTCTGACGACCGTCCGGACTTCCGTCGAACTCTCGAACTCCCAACGTGATCATAGTCTTGACTCCGGTGCAACTCCTGTTGCATGTCTTACTTTCATCGTAGTTAATCCTGCACACTTAAAACAAAACTTCGATCTAGACAATTAATCCTAAGCAATTAACCAAGTTGTCCGGCATGTCATTGGTCCTTCGACGCTTCGTCCGATTCTTCGGCGCATCGTCCTCTCGTGCGGCCTATTGCCCAATCGGCTAGTTGACTCCGCAACTCCGATGTCCTTGGCGTAATATCCGCTCTTCTTGGCCCGATGCCTGAATCCACGGCACGAAGCCTTCTGTTGATACGTCGACCGTTCCACTGGCCCGACGTCCAATCTTCTGACATGTTCCTCCGGCACAACATGATTCTTCCTGCTTTAATTGTCTCATCCTGATCGAAGCATCCTGCGTCACTCAAAACGCAGATTAAAACATAAACACATATCAAGTGGTTTTATCATCAAAATACGAGATTCAACAAAGTCATCAACATTGTTACAAGATGAGTCTGATTCGATGATATGCTCTCGAGCGACTCGACCAAGTATACCATATCCTCAGGTCACCAGTGACATCTTTATGTCATAGGCAAGATAGCGAATCATGATATAGGTGAGCTTCGAGGGACTCGACCAACTCAACCTACGTCGGGAATCGATTCCTACCAATAACGATGGAAGGCCACATGTGTCAATCTAATTACGTCATATTTACCGACTTAATATTATCGAGAGAGGAGATTTTGATTTGGTCTCCTATGATATATCACACACATACGCATTTAATATATATCTACATTGCATGTAAATAAATTATATATATATATATATAGTAGGTGTATTAGCAATCACACATCACTTGAGCAATCACACCAGATGATCATAGACACATCCTAATGTGATCAAGCCTAAGCCAATAGGCTCAATCACTCACATCAAGATCTATATGTGCAGCGACGCATCTCCATGCCCTATGATCGTCTATCTCATCCTCATTGGTTCTGTCGGCATCTCGACGCATTTCCATACGTCATGATCGTCTGTCTCGGCCTAATGGGTCCCACTATTGATTCCACGCTCCTGTTGTGCTTCCTCACGTAATTATAATATAATCACAGGCACATAAGCCCGATAATAAATAAGAAATAAATTGGAGGCTCATATGCCCCAATAATAATAATAATCACATCACAAGTATACACACATCACACGGTCCATGATCATCCGTCCACATTATACATCACATGTACATATCATTATGTAGGACTATGAGATAATAATAATAATAATTAATTAAACCTTTTAATGAACTAATATTTTTCTAAAATTAGGGACATGTAGGGAATTTTCTAAATTATGAGGGGTATTTTGATAATTTGACAGAAAGGATAGAACTCATAATTTTTGAAATTCTGAGGGGCAAAACTATCATTTTCCAAAAACCCTAAACCCCTGCTCCTGCCTACTGCGTTGCAGTCGCTGCCACCTTGCCGGCAGCAGCCACTACACTAGGGGGGTGTCGCCCTTGCCCACGGCCTATGTGCTTGTGGTCGGCGTCGCACCTTGCGGTGTGCCCTTGTGGGCGGTTTTGCCCGCGGGCGCAGCAAGCACCACTGCCCCCGTGGGCACCTCTGCCCATTGGCACAACGCCCATAAGCGCCACCCGTACGGTAGCCTGCTTACGACCTGCAGGTTGCTGACCGCCGACCACTACGTATGGCCAAGGCTACAAGCAGGCTTCAACCGTTCTGCGAGCACAACAAGGGTAGCAACAGTTGCTGCCCTTTCTCGCCTTCTACGTTAACAATTTTGACAATAAAAGCTTTTTTAAAAACAACACATGCAGTTCAAAACCAATCTTTCATATGAATAACCTGGCTCTGATACCACTATAGGAAAATCTAGATGTGACATCACATGTGCAGTGGAAGAACATAAAATAAAAATTCCTAATTTTTCAAAAGGTGTTCATCGTCGTGTGAAGATTGGTGTGCAAAAACCCAACTAAAAACCACGTGTGAGATAGTTGTGTTACCGAGGGAGATCATATATCCTTGAATTTCTGCAGATTTGTGGGAGATGATGAATGAGGTTAAGCGTCCTCCTTTCTAGCGGTGATCCACATGACAGGGGCTACGAAGACGCTCCTCAAATTATTGCCCAAATCTGTACACCTACTATCTGAGGAGGAGAAAGGGGAGAGAAGAATAGGAGGTAGCAACCAAGCCTAGCTTATGACCCATTGGTTCTCTCCTATTTATAGAGGCCCCTTATCAACTTAATACTAATGGATCTTACCCTATTGGGTATTGGATCTTCATTCAACTATCCAAACCTCTTAGATTAGTGGATCTCTATCCAATAATCTCTCATTCGCTCTTATTGGATTACATCCATAGGATTGAATAATTCAGGGGCTTATTGGATATCTAATAAGATAGGGGCTCCGACGAATATCTCATAACCGAACCTCTACTCGTCACAACACCTACTATATGTATGTGACCCTCTAGGCCCAATATTGAGCTAGCCGTAAGTCATACCTATTAGAACTCATTTTGGCTCAGTGAATTATTATCTCCATAATAATTCACTCGACTCATCGACTACAAACATACTAGACCACTACACCATAGTCCCCAAATGATACAGGAAAATCTAATCCTTTGGACCTATCTGTCCTCAGTTACCGTGTACCTATAGTCCCTTATCCATCTAATATCCTAGAGACTATATACCGAGGATGGTGATGTCAGGCCCATACGATTTTCCCTCGAGTCTTGCTCAAATCGGATTCTCCCAAAGAACTCTTTCTCTCTCAATCTGAATGACCTTGGCTAAGGATTTGTTTAAGTAAGAATATATGAGATATTCCTCTCATAATACTAAGAGCGGATGATCCTCTATCGACACTCAATAGGCCTCGTAAGATTAGCTACCACTCCCGATGACTAGTTGTTCTAGATTTAGAACTTCTAAACCTATAAGTCTGATATCAAAGAGTAGAGTACTCATACAGGACATTCTTGGTATCTCAACTCTAAGGGCCAGGTACACCATTGGGACGACAGAATTGTTGTTTGACAATGAGGTATCATCAACCATCCAGTATTTCGTGAGCGGATCAATTAGTGAACTCATTCTCTAATGAGCACCTGCATTGCATCTCTAGTGTCCCCACATGAGCAGCTATGAGACCAGTTGCCTCCATCATATGGACAAGTATATAGTACAGAAGTCTATCCGGTTATCTCAATGTCCTTCTCTAGTAACCTATGACTAGGATTATTTAGGGTTTGTGTTTAAAGATGAATCAGTCTCATTATCATAATCTCATCATGATCTGATTCTCATTACACAAATCTATGGTCATCACAATATATTTATGCAACAAGTAATATAAAGTGAGAAAATACCATAATAATAAACAAAAAAACTGTGTGTCATGTCATACGTGCTATCACTCACGTGATTGGCTTGTAGGACACCTATAACTAGCAGCTTTTAACCTTGAGCTGCTTTCTCCATATACTAATAAAATATCCTCAGTTATTCTCAAGTACTTAAGAATACACTTTACTGATTTCCAATGCACCAAGCTTGGATCCACCTGATACCTGCTTATAACACTCATAGCATATGCTATATCAGGTTTGGTACGTAGCATAGCATACATGATAAACCCTATTGCTAAGGCATAGGGTATTCTATCCTTGTCTGCCATTTCTTCAAGAGTCTTTGGGGACATATTCATAGAAAGTGACATCTCATGTCTCATCGATATAGGATATTTTTTGGAATTTTTCATGTCAAACCTTTTAAGAATAGTGTATATGTACTTGAATTGGGACAAGCCAAGCATCCTCTTGGATCTATCCCTATAGATCTGAATCCCCAATATATATGATGCTTCCCATAAGTCCTTCATGGAGAAATGTCTAGATAGCCACACCTTTACTGTAGAGAGCATTCTTATATCATTCACAATAATCAGGATGTCATCCACATACAACACCAAAAAGGTGATAACGCTCCTATTTACCTTCCTATACACATAAGGCTCATCTTTGTTCTTAACGAAGTCATAAGATCTGATCACCTCATCAAATCTTATGTTCCAACTTCAGAAAGCTTGTTTTAGTCCATAAATGAACCTAAGCAACCTACACACCTTATTTGGGTAGTCCTTGGACACGAATCCCTCAAGTTGTATCATATACACCTTCTCTTCGAGGTTGCCATTGAGGAACACGGTTTTCACTTCCATTTGCTAGATATCATGATCATAGTGTGCTATAATAGCCAACATAATTTGGATGGATTTCAACATGGCTACGGGTGAGAAGATTTCGTCATACTCAACACCTTGCCTTTAACGATACCACTTAGCCATTAGCCTTGCTTTATAGGTCTCACTTTTCTATCTACTCTATTTTTTTTTTTGAAGATCCACTTACAATCGATAGGTACAATACCCTCCAATGCATCAACTAGGTTCCAAACCTTGTTGGAGTATATGGAATCTATTTTAGAATTCATGGCTTTTTGTCACTTCTTGAGGTTTATTCTCATAATAGCCTCCTCGTAGGTCTGAGGATTAATATGCATAACATCCTCTCTTCTGATATGTCTCAAGGGTATGAGGTACTCTACCGAACCTATGTAAAGTCAAAACTTGTGTGTTGTGTCTGAACAGACTCTAGCTGCGAAATGGTGCTTGAGCTAGGTTCTCTAACCTCACTCAATTCTATCACACTCTCACTGTCTCCACCAAGAATGTGTTCCTTCTCAAGGAACATTGCTCTTTTGGCTACAAAGACCTTTTGGTCCTCGGAGTGATAGAAATAATACCCACTAGTTTTCTTGGGGTATCCTGTGAACTTGCACTGCTCCGTCTTGGATTCTAACTTGTCGGGGTTGTGTCTCCTAATGTATGAAGGGTAGTCCCAAATCTTAACAATCTTAAGATTGGGCTTCTTCCATTTCCATATCTCATATGGTGTAGATACTACTATTGAGTTGAGGTGTATAAGGAGGTGTCCATTGGGACAGAATCTCATAGTTCTTGAGGAACTCTGTACTCAAGTACTCACCTCCTCGGTCTGATCGAAAAGTCTTGATACTCTTTCTAGTCTGATTCTCTACCTCATTCTTATATTCCCTAAATTTCTCGAAGGTCTCAGACTTGTACTTCATTAAGTACATATGTTCATATCTAGAGAAGTCATCATTGAATATAATGAAGTAAGAATAATCTCCTATAGCCTGAGTCGACATGGGATAATATACATCACTATGTATGAGTTCCAATAACTCAATGACTCTCTCTTCAATTCCATTAAATGGAGAGTTGGTCAACTATCCACGAAGGCAGGACTCGCAAGTTGCATATGACTCATAGTTAAATGGATCTAGGTATCAATCCTTTAGCAACTTTTGAATCCTTCCCTCATGGATGTGACCTAGCCTATAATGCCACAAATATACACTGTTCACATCTTCTCGTTTCCTCTTGGACACACTTGCATTCATGATATGTGGAGCAATATCTAGTATAAATAAACCATCATGCAATGTTCCTCTACTGATGATCTTATCATCTAATAATATTGAATAACTATTATTCTTAAAAACTAATTTATATCCACTAATTGTCAAACATAAAATAAAAATAATATTTTTAATAATAGAAGGAACAAAATAACATGCATCCAATGCAATAATAGCTCTACCAAGCAGATGTAGGGTGACATCGCTAACAGCCACTACAACAACTTTTGCTCAATTACCCATCTTGGGGTCCATCTTACATTTAGCCAATCTCCTAGGTCTTGCTAGAACTTACAACGAATTACAAATGTGATAAGCACTGCTGATATCAAATACCTATATGTTATCATAAGAATATGACAAATGGAAACTGATCATGAATGTACCTAAAGCTTTAGTTTCACCTTCTTTGCAAGGTACTCTTTGCAATTCCTCTTCCAGTGCTAATCTTTGTCGTAGTGAAAGTATTGGCCTTTGTCCTTTACTGGGTCCTTTTTAATAACCTTTGCTTTACCAGGTTTGCTCTTGCCCTTACTCTTCTTAAGGGGCTTCTTTGCCTTTCTTTTCTTTCTAGTCTCACCAGCATAGACAACTAGCTTCTCTTTCTTGATAGTGCTCTTAGCCTCCCTCAACATATTAAGGAGCTCAGGGAGCATCACCTTAAGCTTGTTCATATTAAAATTTGTAATGAACTAAGTAAAGAAATTTGGTAGGGACTGAAGCACAAGATCCACATACAAGTTATCCTCTAGGACCATTCCTAGACCCATGAGTTTCTCTATCCACTCAATAATCTTAAGGACATGATTTTGAACTGGTATCCCCTCAGTCATCTTAACATGGAAGAGACTCTTTGATATCTTATATCGTTGAGTCCTTTCCTATTCCTCAAACAATTTGCAGATATGGAGGGAAATGGATCTAGCATCCATCTTTCATAGTGTCTTTATAACTCGGGTCCTAGAGCCCAACATATAACACTGAACAAGAGTGGAGTCATCTATGCACTTTACGTAATGAGCGATCTCATCCTCGCTTGCCCCTTCCTCGAGCATAGGTATCACTGTGTCAAGAACATATGCAATTTTCTCCGTCGTGAGAATAATTCTCAAGTTACGAAGCCAATCCATGTAATTTGGACTAGTGAGGCGATTGACATCAAGTATGCGACGTAAGGGATTTGAAAATGATATTTTTTTAAATAAATATATAGCAGAAATAAATAATATATAAATTTTACAAAAATATAAACAATCAAGATGAGAAATTTTATCTTAGTCTACTCCCACTATTTTCTCACGAATTATACAACTCCCTCCCATATGTGAATCGGAGACCCCAATGGATCTTTAATGGGGATCGAGATCCAATCGGTATCTTAACGTAACCTCGAGAGACTCGACCAATCACACTAAGCCTGAAAAGGTAGGCAACTCTTGTCGATCACAACTCCTTGTGATTCCCATCTTGTTCAGCCTTTAAACCATCATGGTCTCAAGGGACTCAATCAACCATGATGTTCGGTTAAGTCATCACCATCGTTATAAGATAAGTCTGATTCAATGATATCCTCTCGAGAGACTCGACCAAGCATACCACGTCCTCAGGTCACCGATGATATCGCAATATAGGTGAGCCTCGAGGGACTCGACTAACTCAACCTACGTCGGGAATCGATTTCTCCCTATAATGATGGAAGGCCACATGGGTCAATCTAATCGCCTCATATTTACTAACTTAATATTATTAAGAGAGAGGGTTTTGATTTGGTCTCCTAATATGACGTGTCACACACATACATATTTAAAGTATATTTATATCGTATGCAAATATATATACATATCTAGTAGGTGTATTGTCAATCATACATCACATGAGCAATCACACCAGATGATCATGGATCACGACCTAATGTGACCAGGCCCAAGCTAGTAGGCCCAATCACTCACATCACGATCTATGTGTGCATCGGTGCATCTCCATTCCCTATGATCGTCCATCTCATTATCATCAGTTCCGTCAATATCTCAGCGCATCTACATGCATCGCGATCGTCGGCTTCGTGGGTCCCGCTGTCACCTCAATGCTCCCGCCACGCCTCCTCATGTAATTACAACATAATTACAAGTATGTAGGCCTGACAATAAATGAGAAAAAAATAAAGGCTTGTAGGCCTCAATAATAATAATAATAATAATAATCACATCACACACATACATCACATCACACGGTCCATGATTATTCGTCCACATCATATATCATATGTATATATCATTATGTAGGACTACTAGATAAATAATAATAGTTAATTAAACCTTTTAATTAACTATTATTTTTCTAAAATTCAGGATATATAAGAAATTTTCTGATTATGAAGGGTATTTATATAATTTTATTCAAAAAAAATCTAATCCCTGCATTGTGGCCACCGCCATCCCGCCGACGTCGCCCTTGCGTAGGCGGCATTGCCCTTATGGCAGTGTAGCAGTGCAACCGTCACCTTTTAGGCAACTGCCTCTACAAGTGGGAGCTGCCCCTGTCTACGGGTGCCCTGCCCATTGGTGCCACCATTGTGGGTGGGCGTAGCCCCTACATGCAGGCGGCCTACCTGCGGGTGCCTTGCCCACAGGCGTCGCTCTTGCGAGCGGGCGGGCGGGCACCACCCTTGCTCGCAAGCGCTGTTGCTGTGAGCATGTTGAATCTCGGATTTTGATGATGAAATCAATTGATGAATTAATGATCTAATCCATGTGTTGAGAAAAGTGATGTAGGACTAACTACGATCCTGAAAAGGTAAAACAATTAAAGAAGAATCGAATGTTTGGCCAAAGTCAAAGATCGGACATCAGGTTGGAAGAATTAGTGGGTACGTTGAAGGTTCATACAATGCGTCGAAAGCTCACCAGGAGTTCATCGGAAGTTCATCGAAAACTCATTGGAAGATCGCTAATAGTGCGTCGGATGAACAATTAACGTGCCGGACAACTAGGATTGCTTGCATTGTACTTGTTTAGCCTTAATTATCGTAGTTAGGGTTTCAATTTGAGTTAGTTTTAGGAGAAATCCTACTAACTCAATTAAGGGGCAAACTGGGCCCGAATTAGGGCTAAATTGTGCCTATTGTTTAGCCCATCAATGATCCTTAGCTGGCCTAGGCGGTGGCACCGCTAGGCTGGCGGTGGCAACACCAGAGGCTCGGCCTCCTAGGGAGTATAGGCGATAGTACCATCGGCAATTAATGCTGCTAGGTGGTGGTACCACCAGAGCCCAGTCTCCGAGGCTCTGTTAGGTGGTGGTACCACCCAATGTCAGTCTGCAGGTGGTGGTACTGCCTAGTACTAGCGGTGGTACCGCTAGTACCCGGGATGATAAACTTTTTTGCTCTATTTTTGAAGCCATTGGGGCCTATAAATACCCCACTCTTTCCTGTATGAAAGAGCACGAAAGTGTGAACAAAAGTCTTGAGATTTTGAGTTGTAAAAGTGTTGAAAAAGTCCTAAGTATTATCCTCCTCTTTCTTTAATTTTATGATCATTTTAAGAGATGTGTGAGGCTTGTAAAGGTATCAATTATACTTTTATGATATAAAGTATTTAATTTCAAAATAATTTAGCTCTGATATCAATTATAACCATAAAAATTATAATTATATTATTATTATATAAAAAACTTTAATACTAAAATTAAAATTAAATAATGATATATCAAAATCAAGAATATATACTTTTTGATGTCATTTAGAAAATCTTTATAGCCGAAATCTATAAAGAGAACTAGACTCACTTTTTTTTCCTTTCAATTTTTCATAGGAATACTAGAGTGATGGAATAGGGACTAAGAGAGATTGAGAATTGATCTATAATCTCAAGTTTTTATTTTTCATCCCTAAGATGTCTTTTCCTTTTATGAGAGAGAATAAAGAGCCTATGATGATAACTAGGAGTGTCCCTCTTAATCTTTTAATGAATCTTTTATTAAATCTTAGATTTTGATGATGAAATCAATTGATGAGTTAACGATCTAATCTGCATTTTGAGTGACGCAGGACTAGCTTCAATCAGGGAAGACAAATCGATTAAAGCAGTAAAATCAAATGTTGGGCTGGAGTGGAACATAACAGGAGATTGGACGTCGAGATGAATGATCGGTTGACATACCAGCAAAAGGACTTCGTGCCATGAGTTTAGGCATTGAACTAGAAAGATCAGACATTGCACCAAGGAGATCAGATGCTGCAGAGGTTAACATGTCGATTGGGCAATACGTCGCAAAAGAGGACGATGCGCCGAAAGTATCGGACAAAGCACCAGATGAACCAATGACATGCCGGACATTATAGTATTCTATTTGTAATCAATTGTGTCTAGATTGAAGTAGTCATGATTGTAATTGAGTTAGTTTTAGGAGGAACCCTACTAACTCAATTAGGGGCCCATTGGGCCTGAGTTGGGACTGTTTTGAGCCAAGTAGAAAGCTCATTCGGTGACCCAAGGTTAGGTGGAACCACCTATGAGCTGGAAAAGTCAAGTGCACACTTTTCTAGGCTATCAGGCGGTGGTATCACCAAACTAGGCGGTGGTACCACCCAAACAGTGTCAGGTGGTGGTATCACCTAGTGTTAGTGCTACAGGCCATGGTATCGCCCAGCACAGGCGGTGGTACCGCTAGGACTAGGGAAACCCAGGATGAGACTTTTTTTGGATCTATTTCTGAAGCCATTTGGGGTCTATAAATACCCCACCCTTTTCTACTTAGTAAAGCACAAAATTGAGTAGAAATGGGAAAAGAATACTTAAGAAAATAAAATTGAAAAGTCTTTTAGGATTTAGAGTCTCTTCCTCAGAGTTAGAAGTTTTCTAAGGAAGGAGTGAGGTCTAAAAGAGAGTTGTAAAGGTTATCTCCTGAGCCTGTGAAAAGGAGAATCGAGTTGTAAGGGTAGTTGATCTTCGCCCATTGAAAGAAGATCGGTAGTGAAAGCTGGTGGCCTCGAGTGAAGAGCAATTGGGAGTGGACGTAGGTCACGACGACCGAACCACTATAAAATCTGGTTTGCATTTACTTTATACTTTTCATTTACATTGTAAACTAATTTCTTACTCTCACTACGCTCATTAACTTTTATATGTTTTTAAGTTAAACATCTTTCCGATACACTTTAATTAAATGAAGTTTTCGAATCGACGTAAGTTTTTTGAAAACACTAATTCACCCCTCCCCCCTCTTAGTGCCGATACGGTCCTAACAGTTAATATCAAAGCCAAGGTTTTTCTCGTTTGGTTTAACACTTAAGAGAAATGACTTTTTCAAGCAATCTAGAGGGTCACTCTATCATTCATACTCCTATGTTCAATGGGACGAACTACACTTATTGGAAAACTCGAATGAGAGTTTTCTTGCTTTCTATGAATTTAAATTTATGGAATATTATCGAAAGTGGTTTTCAAAAGTCTTCTAATCCAATGAACGAATGGAATGATTTAGAGAAGAAAACTTTTTCTTTAAATGCTAGAGCTATGAACGCTCTATTTTGTGCTTTAGACAAAAATAAGTTCAATTGTATTTCTTTATGCAAAACTGCACATGAGATTTGGCACACACTAGAAGTAACTCATGAAGGTACGAATATAGTAAAATAATCTAAGATAAAACTTTTGATGCATGATTTTGAATTATTTTGAATGAACTAAAGCGAAACTATTGTTGACATGTACACCCATTTTACGGATGTCATCAATAGTTTGAAAGCTCTTGACAAATGTTTTTCTAATATTGAACTTGTAAACAAGATTCTAAGATCCCTTCCAAAAAGTTAGGATTCAAAAGTAATGACAATACAAGAATCAAAGAACTTGAATAATTTTTTGCTTGAAGAACTTATTGTGTCTTTAATGACCTATAAAATAACGAGTATTGAACATGATGAACATAAGAACAACCTTCCAAAGAATATGAAGGATTTGACACTTAGAATAATAGAAGACCACTCGAGCGAAAGCTCAAGTAATGATGACCTTAGACTCCTCACAATAAAATTAAAGATGCTCATAAAACAAGAATATAAGAATAAAAATAAACTTAAAAAGGGTAAAACAACTTGCTATGAATGTAATCGGTCGGGGCACTTCAAAAGCGATGTCCGCAAGTGAAGAAAAACCTACAAAAGAAGAAGAAAGTACTTAAGGTGACTTGGGATGATTCAAGTACATCTGAAGACCAGGAGTAAACCAACAAAGAAGAGGTGGGGAACTATGCCTTGGTGGCTTTCGACAACGAGGTAAGTGACTCAACCAAAACCCCTTTACTTTACTATGAAATTACTTGATGCATTTCATGAGTTATTTTTAAATTAGTATATAAAATACAAAAAAAAGGGGGATCATGCTTTTCTTTCTAGTGATTTTTAAGAATTAAAAAATTGAGCATGACAATTGCATGTTAACTCTTTGCACTAAGAGTTAGATTTACTTGAGAAGAAAAATGCATTACTACAACAAATAAAATGATTTTGATTGAAAATGTTTTATGTTTAATGAAATCATGCTTGTGTTGAATCTTATATTTTGATGATGAAATCAATTGATGAGCTTGTGATCTAATATATATTTTGAGTGACGCGGGACTAGCTTCGATCATAGAGAGACAATTTGATTAAAGCAGGAAGAATTAATGTTGGGCGCGAAGTGGAACAAGTCAGGAGATTGGACGTCGAGCCGAAGGATCGGTTGACGTGTCGGCAGAAGGCTTCATGCCATGAGTTTGGGGATCGAGCCAAGAAGATCGGATATTGTGCCAAGGAGATCGAATGTTGCGAGAAGATAACATGCCTATTGGTCAACATGTCGAATGAAAGGATGATGTGCCGAAGGGTCGGACGAAGCACCGGATGAACTAATGACATGTCGGACAACATGTGATTAATATTTTATAGTAATTGTCTAGATCAAAGTAGTTTTAGTTATAATTGGGTTGGTTTAGAATATAATTAGGCCAACTCAATTAGGGTCCAACTAGTCCCGAATTGGAGATGTTTTGGGACAAGTGGAAGGCTCATTCAGTGACCCATAGTTGGCCCAAGCAATGGCACTACCAGACTGGGCGATGGTACCGCCCAAACACAATCTCCTAGATTGTGTCAGGCGGTGGTACCGCCCACTATCAGTGCTACAAGCGATGGTACCGCCAGGACCCGGGAAACCTAGGATGAGACCTTTTTTGGCTCCATTTTTGAAGTCATTTGTGGTCTACAAATACCCTAGCTATTTCTGCATGAAGATGCAAGAATTAAGCAGAAAAGAGAAAGAATTCTAAGTTAAAAAAGTATTGTAATCTCTCTAAGTTTAGTGAGTCTCTTCCTCCTAGAGTTAGAAGGTTTTTAAGGGAGTGGGGTCTAAAAGAAAGAGAAGTGCAAAGGTTAAGCATGTGAAAAGGAGAAAATGAGTTGTAAGAGTAGTTAATCTTCACTCATTGGAAGGAAGATCGGTAGTGAAAACCGGTGGCCTCGAGTGAAGAGGAATCGGGAGTGGACTATCATGGACTTAGCTAGTTTTGCCTAAGTCGTACAGTACCCTTGCATGTCTGTCCGCAAAGGTCAGCCTCCCCGAAACCTCCCATGGTCTCTTAGGACCTACAAAAGAGCAAACGGGTTAGAGAAAGCACCTCACTTGGGATCCATAAACAAATATTTCAGAAAACACTTCATAGCCAATGCAAATTACAAACAAACTTTACAAGCTCTAAATGGTTGCACAACAAGGGGTCAAAATGGTCTACTATAGATCGAACATCTCTCACAAGTATCCACATGACATAACCTTTATTTACAAGCCTAAAATGACCACCAAACCTAATTAAAATGGGGCTGTTAAGCCTTCGACCATCCCTCTACATGTTGTGCAAAGCATGAACAAACCAAAAGATATGGACATACATAAGCATTACGTCAAACACCACATTTACAATTTTGTCCGTGACAGGACGTAGGTCAGGATGACTAAACCACTACAAAATTGGTGTGCCTCCCTTTTTCTACTTGTTTACTTATTTTACAACTACTTTATCTGCTTATTACTACTCTTGCAAACGTTTTAAGTTTAAATGTCTTTCCAATACGATTTCATCGAATGAAATTTTCAAAACCGACGTTTTTATCGTAAGCACTAATTCACCCCCCCTTTTAGTGTCGACTTAGTCATAATAGTTGGTATCATAACTAGTTTCTCTCTGTTTGGTTTAACACTTAAGAGAGATGACTTTTTTCGGCTTTCAAGAGGGTCACTCTATCATTCGTTCTCTGATGTTCAATGAGATAGACTACACATATTAGAAAACTCGAATGAGAGTTTTCTTGCTTTCTATGAATTTCGATTTATGGAACATTATTGAAAACTATTTTGAAAAGTCTTCCAAACCAATGAACGAATGAAATGATATGGAGAAGAAGACTTTTTCTTTGAATGCTAAAGCGATGAACGCTTTGTTTTGTGCTCTAGATAAAAATGTATTTAATCGGGTTTCTATTTGCGAAACTATGTATGACATTTAGCACACTCTTAAAATCACACGTGAAGGCACTAGTAGAGTTAAAGATTCAAAAATTAATCTTTTGATGCATGATTTTGAATTGTTTCGAATGAAGCCAAGCGAAACTATTGTTGACATGTATACCCGTTTTATGAATGTTGTCAATAGTTTAAAAGCTTTTAGCAAATGTTTTTCGAATCTTGAACTTGTTAATAAAATTTTACGATCTCTTTCTAAAAATTGGGATTCGAAAGTAACTGCAATATAACAGGCAAAGGATCTAAATAACTTTCCGTTAGAAGAACTTATCGGGTCTTTGATGACCTATGAAATGACGAGCAAGGCACATGATGAACTTGATGAACATGAGAACAACTTTCCAAAGAATATGAAGGATTTGACACTTAGAACAAAAGAAGACAACTCGAGCGAAAGCTTAAGTGATGATGACTTTGAACTCCTCACAAGCAAATTTAAAAAGTTCATAAAACAAGAATCAAATAATAAAAATAAATTTAAAAAGAATAAGCTGCCAAAGAACTAAAAAGCACTCAAGGTGACTTGGGACGAAACGAGTGCATCGGAAGATGAGGAGCAAACCGATGAAGATGAAGTGGTGAACTTCTCGTCGATGGCTCTCGACGATGAGGTAAATGACTCAACCGAAATGTCTTTACCTTACAATGAATTATTTGACACATTCAATGATTTGTATGATAAATTTAAACTAGTTGGTAAAAAATATAAGTTATTAAAAAATGATCATCCTTTTCTTGCTAGTGAATTTAAAAAATTAAAAAATGAGCATGATAATTGCATGTTAATTTATTGCACTAAATGTGAAGAGTTAGACTTAGTTAAGAATGAAAATACATTACTAAAAAAATGTTAGAAAATTTTAAAATTAATAGCAAATCATTAAACATGATTCTTGATAAGGGTCATGTATATGGAAAACTAGGAATTGGTTTTGTAAGTAGTAACACTCAACAAAAATCGACTTTATTTGTTAAAAGACCCACATTACATATTTCCCATGAAAATATATATAATTTTTATAGAAGGTGTAAACACTTTGCATATAAATGTCCATTCAAGAAGTATGGCTTGTATAAATTAATTTGGGTTCCTAAACGAACCATAAATGATCTTATGCCAAAAATCAAGATAGATAGATCCAATCATGAGAGACTCAAAGCTAAATAGGTACTTAGAACAAATCGACCCTTCTTGTAGACATCTCTAAAATTGAAAGCTAGGAGCAAAAGATGATTTTTTTATTGTGGATGCTCAAGGCTTATGACCAGAGATCCAATACACTTCAGAAAGCTCTCTAGCCAAAACAAAACGATTTTGAAAATGCTTTATATTTAAATCATGCTTGATGATTTAATTATATATGATGATTTGAAATAATGATGATTTTTGTAATTTATGATTTAATGATCTTGATGATTTCTATGATGAAATTTGCTCTTTCGGTTTTAAACTATGATGCATGTTTTGATTTGGCGTAAAAAACTCGGGCATACTTGTATGAAATCAAATCACTTAAATTGAAACAAAAAGGGGAGAATGCTTCTTCTTTTTTTAATATCTCTAAACCTTTTCGATTTTTCAACAAATGATTCTTAGTGATGAATATATTTTATATTATCTCTTGAATTAAGAAAGTGATTTTGATGATTTAAATTTAATGAGTGTTATCCAAACCTCTTATTTGATACTTGTGATTTTTTTTATCAAGATCTCTTATTTGATCTCCTATGTTTCTTTACTAAAGAGGAGAATTATCCATATGAATCATGGTTTCTCTTGATTTCTCAGAATTATAACTTAAGAATTTTTTTTATGAATCAAGATCGTTTACTATGATTCTTTCTTTTTGCTATTTAACTTATCCAAATACACCATGATATGTCACTTGACTTCTTGATGTTTACATTTTTTTTATGTATAACTCCTTTGTATCTATGGTTGTATACCTTTTGTCATGATTTGAAATTGATGTAAAGGGAAAAGAATTACAATATTGTATTCTTTCCTTCTCTTTGACAATAACAAAGGGGGAGAAAGTCTTGTTAGCTTGCACATTTCGAAGAGAAGAAAACTTGCTAAAATTGCTAGCTTGCTCATCTCAAAAGAGAAGCAAAGTTTGCTAGCTTGCACATTTCAAAAAGATGCAAAAATATGCTATCTTGCACATCTCAAAAGATGTAAAAATTTTGCTAAATTTTATATCTGAAAAACTTGCTAGCTCATAATGATATATGTAATGATGTTTCAAAAACTTCAAATAATGTTTATAATGGAATGATTTAAAATTATATCTCAAAAACTTACTGGTTGCACTTCTCCTTTTTATTGATAACAAAGGGGGAGAAGGTATGATGTGTTAGGAACGAGTCGGCACTAAGAGGAGGGGGTGAATTAGTGCAGCGGTAAAATCATCGGCTTAAAAATTCTTCGTATGATAAAACCAATCGGAAAGATAATAACTTGGAAGCGTAAGGGAGCATAGTGAAAGTAATAAGAAGGTAAAGCAGTTTACAGTAAAGGTAAATTGCTCAAAAGGAAATGCAAACCGATTTTACAGTGGTTCGGTCGTCGTGACCTACATCCACTCCCGATTCCTCTTCCGTCGAGGGCACCAGCATCCACTAACGGTCTTCCTTTAATGGGCAAATACTAACTACCCTTTTACACTCCTCTTCTTCTTTTCACAGGTTTAGGAGACAACCTTTTACAACTCTCTTTTACAAGATATCCCTCACACACCTCCCTTAGAACTCTCTATAAGCTTTAGGAGGAGGGAACTCAACTTTCTAATAGGGTTTACAATAGAGTTTTGCTCAATCTTTCTTACTACTCCATGCAGGAATAGCTGGGGTATTTATAGATCCCAAATGGCTTCAAAACTTAGAGCCAAAATTCAAATTCCCGAGATTTCGGGGTACGGGCGGTACCACTGCCTGCAGCTTGACACTGGGTGGTACCACTGCCTGATAGTCTCAAAGACTGAGTCTGGGTGGTACCACCGCCTGACATAGTCACGGAGACTGTGCCATGACAGTGCCACCTGTTGGGTCATTGTTTGGGTCTTGCACTTGGCGTAATACAACCCAAACTTAAGCCCAATTGACCCATAATTAAGTTGGCCCAATTCCAACCCAGTTATATGCTAATTATGAATTTTAAGACATTTACTAAGCTAAACAAGTCCGTAAGTCTAGGTTTCTTCCGGTGATCTTCCGACGAACTTTCGACGATCTCTCGGCAATGTTCCAGCGGACTCCTAGTAAGCTCTTAGATTACACGATGATCTTCTTGGCGAGTTCCGATGAGCTTCTTTGGCAAGCTCCTAGACTTTTCGGTCAATTCTGGTAGAATTACTGATGAATATCCGGACTTCCGACGAACTCTCGAACTCCCAACAAAATCACGTTCTTAACTCTGGGACTTCATTTTGCTTTATGCCTTGCTATCGTAGTTAATCCTGCATACTTAAAACCCACTTCAATCTAGACAATTATTACTAAGTTAATCAAATGTTTACTAGTCATAGGTGCCCAGCAAGCCAATCACGTGAGTAATGGCATGTGTGACTTGATACGAAATCTTTTTGCTAATTATATTTTGGCATATATCATTTTATATGAACTATTGCATATATGCATGTACATATTATGATGTCCTTGGATTTGTGCAATGGGAATCGGATCGTGATGAGATTACGATAATGAGATCGATTCACCTTTAAACATAGATCCTAAATAATCCTGGTCATAGGTTACTCGAGAGGGACATCGTGATAACCGGACAGACTGGTGTGCTGTATACCCGTCTATATGATGGATGCAGCTGGTCTCATAGCTGCTCGTGTGGGGACACTAGGGATACAGTACAGGTGCTCATTGGAGAATGAGTTCACTGATTGATCCGCTTACG
>LVTN01000656.1:107256-125625 GCA_001649415.1 Musa itinerans | reverse complement strand
GATCTCCCTAGGTAACACAATCTACTCTATACGCAGTTTTAAGTTTCGTGAATTTTGCGCACCAATCTTCGCACGACGACGAACATCTCTATGGGAATAGGGGATTTTGTTTTCTTATTCTTCCACTACGCATGTGATGTCGCCCCCAAAGATTTCCCAACAATATTGTCTGACATGTCATTGGTTCATCAACGCTTCATTCGATTCTTCGCCGCATCGTCCTTTCTTGTGGCCTATTGCCCAATCGGCCAGTTGACCTCTACAACTCTGATTTCCTTGGTGCAATATCCGCTCTTCTTGGCCCGAAGCCTTCTGTCGATATGTCGACCGATCCTTCGGCACGACATACAATCTTCTAACATGTTTTTCTCCGGCCCAACATGATTCTTCCTGCTTTAATTGTCTATCCCTGATCGAAGCTTCTTGCATCACTCAAAACGCAGATCAAATCATAAACACTATCAATTAGTTTTATCATCAAAATCTGAGATTCAATAATCTCTCCTTTTTTTATGATGACAACCAATTGATGACAAAGTTAACCTTAACTCTTGGAGTCTAACAAACTCCCCCTATCAATATGCCATATTGATAGAAACTTTGAAATCATAGTATTTCAACATTGCATGCAACATGAGTATTGAAATAACTAATTTATCATATCATTGCATGCATCATAAAATCATGCATAATCAAAATATCCAATACATCATTCCATGCATGATCATCAACATAACTTCTCCCCCTTTGTCATCAACAAAAAAGAGAAGTGCAACTAACAAATTTTAGAGATATACAAGTTTTGTAACATACAAGCTAGCAAAAATTTTTATCACTTTACAACATCCCTAATCACCAAATCATCATTAATTTTAAAGATGTGCAAGATTATAAAGTTTGTACTTTTGCTTCTTAAGATAGGCAAGCTAGTAATTTTTGGTGATGTTCAAGATAGCAAATTCTTTCTTCTATTTTGAGAAGTACAAGTTAGCAATTTTGCTTCTACTTGGGATGTGCAAGCTAGTAATTCTTGCTTCTCTTTTGAGTTGGGCAAGTTAGCAAATTTTAGATATGCAAGCTAGTTCTTTCTCCCTCTTTGTCATTGTCAAAAAGAAGGGAAAAATATAATTTTGTAATTCTTTTCCCTTTACATCAATTTTTAAATCATGACAAAGATAAAGTATCATTCTTAATTGCAATATGGCATTATTTTAGAAAATGATAATTGTTGACTTTCACATCATTTCATTAAAAAAAAATCATAGTATTGCATGTATCATTCCAAATCATAAGTATTTCAAATCATGATGGTATCAAAATGTCAAATTACATTACATCCTACCATGCATGATCATAACTTCTCATTTGTATGCATCAACATAAATTCATGAGTATTTCATGAATAATTTCATATCATCACATGAAGAATATCAAGAGAATTTTGGTAATGAGATATACTTCATGAATACACAGAATTATAAAAATTATATCATGAAGGATAAAATCATGTGAATACCAAAAGACATGATTCATATAGTAAATCTCCTCTTAAATAAAATACCAAGAAAAAATCGTAGGAGAACAAATAAATGATCTTGATTCATGCATAAGAATTTTCAAGTCATCAAAATCATGATTCATCTAGAAAATTCTCCTCTTTAGTAAATGACAAGTAGAAACAAGGAGAAAAAGATATCAATTCATAGAAAGATCTCAAGTTATAAATCTCAAACAATCAAGATAAAGCTCATTCAAATTCAAATCGTCAAATCAAAATCATTTTCAATGGATTCAAAAAGAAACATAGATAGATTCATTAATCTCTCCTTTTTGAAAAAAAAAATTGATAAAGTAGAAATTGAGAAATTTTAAAGAGAAATGTATTTCCTTTTCATTTCACACGAGTATGCCTTTGTCATTTATGCTAAATCAAAACATGTATTATGTTTAAAACCGAAAAAGTAATTTTTATTATGGCAAAGATCGATAAGTCATAAATTGTAAGAATCATCAAGCATAATTTCGAAATATAAACTTATTAAGCATGATCATTATACATCATTACTTTGAGCATGATATCAAAATATGGTTTCAAGTTTTTTTAAGGTACAACATGCACAATTTCACATTAAGAATGATATCAAGCATGGTTTCATTGGACATAAAGCATTTTCAATAAAAATCAGAAATCATCAAAATACATATTATTTCTTCTTAAAAAATATATATATAGGATTATCATTACATTTAAATCTAACATTTTATTATATTTTCATAAAACATGCAATTGTCATTATCATTTTCAAAATTATTAGAATGATCCTAATTTTTTAACATTTTCATTACATCATTAAACATGTAATTTTCAAGAAAAATTTATATATAATTTTTCTAAACTAAATTAATAAATAAATCATGAAAAGCATCATGTAATTTCGAAATAAATTAAGGGGGTTTTGGTTACCTCGTCGTCGAAAGCTGTTAAGGCGTAGTTTGCCACCTTGCCTTTGTTGGTTTGTTCTTCATCTTCGGATGAACTTGATTCGTCCCAAGCCACTTTGAGTATTTTCTTGGCAACTTCTTCTTTTTAAATTCATTTTTATTCTTTAATTCTTGTTTTAAGAATTTTTTAAGCTTTAATGATAAAAGTTCAAAGTCATCATCACTTAGAGCTTTCGCTCGAGTGGTCTTCATTTGTTCTAAGTGTCAAATCCTTTATGTTCTTTGAAAGGTTGTTCTCAAGTTTGTCATGTGCCACATAAGTCATTTCATAGGTCATTAATGACCCGATAAGTTCTTCAAGAGCAAGGTTATTTAGGTCTTTAGCCTCTTGTATTGCCGTTACTTTTGAATCCCAATTTTTAGAAAGAGATCGTAAAATTTTGTTCACAAGTTCAAGGTTCGAAAAACTTTTACCAAGAGCTTTTAGACTATTGACGACATCCGTAAAATGGGTGTACATGTCTCCAATAGTCTCGCTTGGTTTCATTCGAAACAACTCAAAATCATGCATTAAAATATTAACTTTAGAATCTTTAACCCTACTTGTGCTTTCGTGTGTGATTTTAAGTGTCTGTCAAATGTCAAAAGCCGTTTCGCAAGTAGAAATCCGATTGAATTCATTTTTGTCTAAGGCACAAAATAAGATATTCATAGCCTTTGCATTTAAAGAGAAAGTCTTCTTCTCTAACTCATTCCAATCGTTCATTGGAAGAGAAGACTTTTGAAAACCAAATTCGACTATATTCCATAAATCGAGATTCAACGAAAGTAAGAAAACTCTCATTCGAGTTTTCCAATATGTGTAGTCGTCCCATTGAGCATGGGAGGACGAATGAGAGAGTGACCCTCTTGAAAGTCGAAAAGAGTCATTTCTCTTGGGTGTTAAACCAAATGAGAAATAACGTAGCTCTAATACCAACTGTTAGGATCAAGAGCGGCACTAAGAAGGGAGGGGGTGAATTAGTGCAGCGGTAAAATCATCGATTTAAAAATTATTCGTACAATAAAATCGATCAGAAAGATATTAACTTAGAAGCGTAAGGGAGCGTAGTGAAAGTAATAAGAAGGTAAAGCAGTTTGCAGTAAAGGTAAATTGTTTAAAAGGAAATACAAACTGATTTTATAGTGGTTCGGTCGTCGTGACCTATATCCACTCCCGATTCCTCTTCCGTCGAGGCCACCGACATCCACTAACAGTCTTCCTTCAATGGGCGAAGACCAACTACCCTTTTACACTCCTCTTCTCCTTTTCACAGGTTTAAGAGACAATCTTTTACAACCCTCTTTTACAAGATATCCCTCACACACCTCCCTTAGAACTCTCTCTAAGCTTTAAGAGGAGAGAACTCAACTTTCTAATATGGTTTACAATAGAGTTTTGCTCAATCTTTCTTGCTACTCCATGCAGGAATAGCTGGGGTATTTATAGACCCCAAATGGCTTCAAAACTTGGATCCAAAATTCAAATCCCCGAGATTTCGAGGTACGGGCGGTACCACTACCTGCACTGGGAGGTACCACCGCTTGTAGCCTGACACTGAGTGGTACTACCACCTAGGAGACTGTGTCTAGGCGGTACCACCGCCCAGACTAGCGATACCACTGCTTGACAGTCTCAGAGACTGAGTCTGGGCGGTACCACTGCTTGACATAGTCTCGGAGACTATGCCACGACGGTGCCACATGTTGGGTCATTGTTTGGGCCTTGCACTTGGCCCAACATAGCCCAAACTTGGGCTCAATTGACCCCTAATTGAGTTGGCCCAATTCGAACCCAATTATGTGCTAACTATAAATTTTAAGATATTTATTAAGCTAAACAAGTCCGAAAGTATAGGTTTCTTCCAGCGAGCTTTCAGCGATCTTCTAGCGAACTTCTGACGATCTCTCGGCAATATTCCAGTAGACTCCTGGCAAGCTCCTGTACTTCACGATGATCTTGTTGGTGAGTTTTGACGAGCTTCTTTGGCAAGCTCCTAGATTTCTCGGTCAATTTCGACAGAACTTCCAACGAACGTCCGAACTTCCGATGAACACTCGAACTCCTAAGGAAATCACGTTCTTGACTCCGGGACTTCATTTTGCTTTATGCCTTGCTATCATAGTTAATCCTATACACTTAAAACCCACTTCGATCTAGACAATTATTACTAATCTAATCAAATATTGTCCGACATGTCATTGGTTTATCGATGCTTCGTCTGATTCTTCGGCACATCGTCCTCTCTTGCGGCTTATTACCCAATCGGTCAGTTGACCTCTGCACCTCCGATTTCCTTGGCATAGTATCCACTCTTTTTGGCCCGAAGCCTTCTGTCGATACATCGATTGATCCTTCGGCGCGATGTCCAATTTTCTAACATGTTTTTTTTCGGCCCAACATGATTCTTCCTGCTTTAATTATCTGTCCTTGATCGAAGCTTCCTACGTTACTCAAAACACAGATCAAATCATAAATACTATTAATTGGTTTCATCATCAAAATATGAGATTCAATATGATGATGATCATACATGGTAGGATGTAATGTACTTTGATATTTTGATATCATGATGATTTGGAATCATATATGTAGTGATGATTTTATATTTTAAAAATATACATGATGATTTGGTATTATGTATGCAATACTTTAACTTATGATAATGACGTTGTTGAATATCGGATTTTGATGATGAAATCAATTGTAAATTATTTGATCTAATCTATATGTTGAGAAAAATGTGCAGGATTAACTACGATAGCAGTAAGACATAAAGCAGGTGTTGTGCCAGAGTCAAGATTGAGATCTCGTTGGGAGTTCAAGAGTTCGTCGGAAGTCCGGACGATCGTCAGAAGTCCGGACGATTGTCGGAAGTTCTGTCGGAACCAACCGAGAAGTCCAGGAGCTTGCCAAAGAAGCTCGTCGGAACTTGCCAAGAAGATCGTCGTAAAGTCCAGGAGCTTGTCGGGAGTCCGCCGGAACATTGTCGGGAATTCGTCGAAAGTTCACCGGAAGATCGTCGGAAGCTCGCCGGAAGAGTAATTGACATACCGGAACAAGAGTTTCTTAAAATTATGTCTTAGTAATTGTAGTTAGACCGTAAATTAAGTTAGGATTGGGAGGTAATCCCACTAACTTAGTTATGGGCCAATTGGGCCCTTAATAGGGCTGAACTGGGCCGGATTGAACAGCTCATTCAGCACCTGAAAGCCCAGCCGACGGTGGCACCGCTTAGGAGACTCATACAATGAAAAGTTGTGATGATCATACATGGTCGAATGTAATATATTTTGATATTTTGATACCATGATGATTTGAAATATTTATAATTTAGAATAATGCATGTAATTATCTGATTACTTGATTCTTTCAATATTCATGATGCATGCAATGATGAAATAGTCATAATTTTTTGAATTCAAATTTTCTATCGATATGACATATTGATAATGGGAGTTTAGTTTAAACTCTATCATCAATTGATTGTCATCATCAAAAGGGGGAGATTGTTAAATCTTGAATTTTGATAATGAAATCAATTGATGAGTTAACGATCTAATCTACGTTTTGAGTGACGTAGGACTAACTTTAATCAAGAAGACAAATCGATTAAAGTAGTAGAATCAGATGTTAGGCCAGAGTGGGACATATCAAGAGATTGGTCGTTGAGCTAAATGATCGGTTGACATACGGGCAAAAGGACTTTGTGTCATGAGTTCAGGCATCCAGCCAGAAGGATCGGACATTGTGCTAAGGAGATCAGATATTGTGGAGGTCAACATACCGATTGGGCAACACGCCGCAAGAGAGGACGATGCGTCGAAAGGATTGGATGAAGCACCGGATGAACCAATGACATGCCGGACAATATAGTATTATGTTTGTAATCGATTGTGTATAGATTGAAGTAGTCATGATTGTAATTGAGTTAGTTTTTTTAAAAACCCTACTAACTCAATTAGGGGCCCATTAGGCCTGAGTTGGGACTATTTTGGGTCAAGTGGAAAGTTTAGTCAATTACCCAAGATTAGGTGGAACTACCTATGAGCTGGAAAAGTCAAGAGCACACTTTTCTAGGCTATCAGGTAGTGGTATCGTCAGATTGGGTGATGGTACCAGCCAGACAGTCTCCCAAATTGTGTCAGGCAGTGGTACTGCCAGTCTGGGTAGTGGTACCACCCAATGTCAGTACTATAGGTGGTGGTACCGTCCAACACAGGCGATGGTACCGTCAGGACCCGGGAAACCCGAGATGAGACCTTTTTTGCTCTATTTTTGAAGTCATTTGGGGTCTATAAATACCCCCACCCTTTTCTGCTTAGTAAAGCACGAAATTGAGCGGGGGGGAAAGAATACTTGAGAAAAAAAAATTAAAAACTCTCTTATTCCTCCTAGAGTTAGAAGTTTTCTAAGAGATGAGTGAAGTCTAAAAGAGAGATGTAAAGGTTCTCTCATGAGCTTATGAAAAGGAGAAAGAGTTATAAGGGTAGTTGATCTTCGCCCGTTAAAAGAAGATCGGTAGTGAAAGTCGATGGCCTCAAGTGAAGAGGAATCGAGAGTGGACGTAGGTCACGATGACCGAACCACTATAAAATCTTGTTTGTATTTACTTTATACTTTTTATTTATGTTGCAAACTGATTTCTTACTCTCAGTATGCTTCGCACGTTTTTAAGTTAAACATCTTTCCAATACGCTTTTATTGAATGAAGTTTTCGAATCGATATAAGTTTTACAAAAGTACTAATTCACCCTCCTAACATCTTTTTCATTTCTCTTATATTAGTCAATAACCATAATCAAAATCTAATTAAATTTATAATATATTTTATTTAATTAAATAGGATCATATAATATAACTTAGTGTTCATGTTTTGCTTTATAGTTGGTGCCATTTTATACCGTCTAAAAAAGAAGAAAAAGAGCTCTATGACCCATTCTGGAACACATTAATATGTCTATATCTTCCTCAGCGGATCAAATGTTATGCTATTTTAGCAACATAGGATTGATCATATGAATGACAAGGCATGGCCAGTAATCCACCGGGTCCAACCGGCAGCCACCGAGTCAAATCGGACTCCACTTGTGTCTGCCCAACCGAGTCCAAAGCGGCAACCTTTTGAGTCGAATCGGAGTCGATTTCGAACTCCCGACCCGAACTCAAGAAGAGCACATGGTGACCTCGTGAGAAAGCGGTAACCGCACTCCGGTGACAGTACCCTTCTCATCTGCGCTTTTCTTGCCCTTACCATCCATTTCGGTCTTTTCTGGTCGGCGGACATCTGCGATGGAAGACGATCGGTAAATCTCACTTCTATGGCTGTTTTCTTTGACGAAATCTCTTCCGCGTTTCAGGAATGCACACTCAAATTCCTGTGCTGATCACTATCGTGCATCGTTTCTATTTTCTGGGCATAAAGCTCGGAGTTCGACTGGAGTCAAAATTTCACTTTTTGAAGATTATTATGGATTCTACGCCTTTTTCCCTCACATGTTCGGAACGTTTTTTATCAGATCAGTTCGTTTCGGACGCGGGCTTTCAAAAAGATATATTTTTCCCCCTTATTTTGTGTTCATTTGATGTTTTCCTTATTTAAGTTGATCGTTTGAATCTGAGAAAGTGAAAAGGAGGAAAAATCCCGTTAACGTAAAATGGAATTTTTGCTAATTATTAGCTTATCCTAAGAATTTTAGGATCGGTTCCATCTTACAGTAAATGAATTTGAGTGAAAAAAAAACTTACTAGGACAAAGAAAGATAAATGTTGGATAAATGTTTATTAATGAAACTAAAAATCAGCGTCAGGATATATTATATTTTACAGTTGGAGTGAGACATTGTCATATGAGCAATCTAGAACAATCTGCACTTGTTGGATGGGATGAACCGTAGTAACTTTGTATGAATAGAATGATTTAACCATTTAGAGATCTTTTAATAGCAAATGTTTCAAATGAGAAGGGCTCTGAACTGTTTAGTTAATGTCCATTGTCCACTAGTTGTTAACCACACTAATTTTGGTGAATGACATGTTAGACTTTTTGAAGGACCAGAAGATACGTGTGACCAAGTGCTGTTTTTTAACACTAGGAGCCAATTTTCTAATTTCAAAAGTTTACTTGATTATGTTGTATTATATTTATTCAATTTTTTACCAAGATGTAGAATAACATGGCAGTATCTTGGTCAAGTTTTTCCGTTACGTGGTTAGTGTGCTTTATATTTAATTAGCTTAAATAGTAATTTCTTGTTCTGTCAACCTTCAATGAATTTTCTCTTAATATTATTAGTGTTCTCTTGTTTGTGCTCAGATTGAACTCACCCAGCACTTCAGTGGTGACGCTTGAGGTTTTAGGCCACCGACTGCAATTATCTCAGGTATAGGTTGTAATGCATTTAACTTATATGTGATTTCATGGAATATGTGGAGGAACATTGTACAGTAGATGATCTATTTTGTGGTTGACTTTTTAAAATTTCACCTTTGCCATAAATCATGTGTCCATTGCGATGACCTGTTTAATCGACTTCTTTGCAGGAGATCCATAATTAGAGACTATTTTGGTAGTCAATATATTTTTGATATTTTTTGCCAATTTCTTATATTATTATGTTATTGAAAGGGGATTGTCCTTTCCATGACATTTTCATAATTTCACTGTTTGCTCAGGATTATTTTTTTTGGGTTTATGCCCTAATGAGACACTCTACACTATCCTTTCTTCTCTAGATGTGGCTAAAGCATGTTGGAAATACTATTCATCACACGGAAGCAACCTTTGAATTTGCAGTTACCATATCTTGATCTTTTGTACCATGCTTCGTGTCCCTTAAGATATATCTTAGATAATGACCATGATCACAATGGGGATGTGCTTTGGCACACATGTATATAACTGAGGTTATCTTGTTAATGAATTACTTATAAGATGTACCACAGGAACTCTTTGGTTTTCATTTACTTTCATTTATGACAAAGATCAAGTTCGAAACCATTCTTAATTAGAGACAGTTAATTCATTAAGCTGGGCTATAGAATGAAATCTTCTTAAATATTTTACTAGGACTACTTGTAAACGATGCTCTACTAATGCAACATTGCCTGAACATAACTTCATTTTCTTGTGGCCTATTATATTTATAAAGAATTTCTTACTGCACTTACTTTGTTAGTTGTTCATAGTAATTCCTATAGTTTCAAAATCTTACTAGTGAAGTACAGACTAAATTTTTTGGTCAGAATAATTGTTTAAAATGCATTCTGATGGGATCAAAGGTTTTTAGAATTTTTACCGAGTAATGGCAATTCTGTTAACTAGGTTCAACATGCTGGATTTATACATGATGTAGATTTATCTATGACATGGAGAATAGCAACTGACAATTATATTGATAACAACTATAAACATCTTCATAAATATGCTTTTGCAGGTGTATTTCACGATGAAGCTGTGTCATTATGTTGCATTTGGTGTTAACCTACGAACAATTTTAATTTTTGGTAATTGTTGGCAAAAAGTACAAAAAAGTTATATATTCTAGCAGGCTCTTCCACCAGGAAAATGCTTATTATATGTTCTATGTATAACGAAATCCTGACAAGCATAAATGTTGGATTTGTTGTAGTTGCCCAAAGTAAATCAGAGGCTAAAAAAATGATATTATTTGTATGTTTTATGAAATCTTATGTTTTCAGGTTTAGGAAACACCTTCCATGAAGCTATATATAACCGTCGTATTCTTTTCCATGGTTTAGGCATCTAATGAGTGGTATCTTGGTGGCAGGATCCCAATTCCAAGCATCTAGGGACCACAGTTTGGGATGCTTCGATGGTGTTTGTCAAATTTCTGGTAATGAATATTAACTTTCGATGTATCTTTATTCATCTATTGTGATGTGTCATGGGGTTTCAACTTTCAACACAGTTTCCTAAAGTTCTTAAGTGTCAACTTAATTAATAACATGGCTATATTTTTTGGAGGCTGATGTAGGATACTTTAGAGGTATTAATGGCTAGAAATACAATACACCTTTATCCTAGTTTCATTAGCTTAACCCTTTAACACTCATGAAAACTACTCAAATTTAAGAAGTGCAATTCCATATTAAGGATTACTAATCCCAATAATAATGTAACTCTTAGAATTCCATCCTAGGCTGCAATCTACATAAATTATTTGTGAAATCACAATAAAATTCCAGCATTTTATAAATATTGTGTAATTTTCCACCAAACAAACTACAGCATCATTCATTTTCAATTATTCAATTAGAATTGCAAGTTCATGTTTAGGAAAAAGTTTGGTTTTTCTTGTCCATGACCAAAACTGAATATTTTTTACTGAATGTTGTAGATTTTTTGATCTAATGAATTTTTTGAATTCAGGAAAAGAATTGTCGTAAAGGAAGGTTTTGCCCATCTAAATTGAAAGGAAAACGTGCCATCGAACTTGGAGCTGGTTGTGGTTTAGCCGGACTTGGTGAGTTGTTCTCAAGTTCTTATATGTGTATAGCAATGATTAGTATGTGTAGGGCATCTAACTTCGTAATCTAAAGAGAAAGTACTGAGTGTTGAATTCTTCAGGAATGGCACTGTTAGGATGCAATGTAATTTCAACTGACCAAACTGAGGTGTTACCACTGCTGATGAGGAATGTGGAGCGTAATACTTCTCGGATGATGCAAGCAAATCCAGATTCAGGTGCCATCTGAACTCCATGATTTGTAGTTTTTGATTAGTTGTCATTTTGGTATCTTTGGCTACAACCTTGCATATATTATTTGTTGAAGTATATGCATTATGCATATTTACATATTTTAGTCATCTATATGCCATGCTGGATATTTTTCTATTTGCATTATATTTATGGTGCAACCTTAATTTTTGTCATAATATATCCGATGGGTATCAATCTTGTCATGATCTTTCTTCATCTAACCATCTTGTACAAAGGGGATATTTTTTTTCAAATCAAGGTTTTGAATACCATTCTGATCTTGGTTTTGACCACTTATTAGAGGTACCTATATACTGGTTGGTATCATGATGTATATATCATTGGAAAAAATATATATATAGTACCGACTGGTACCTAGTTATTTGGTCGGGCACCAAATTATCAATCCCTGGTTAGACCAGTAGATACCAGTCAGTACATCGCATTGCCTCAGAATTTTGAGCTATCTCTTTAGTTTTTTAGTCGTATGTTGAAAACCTACATAAAAGCTCCTTAAATTCCTTTTAGATGTGAAGGTATGTATAGATTTTAATTGTGCTTTTCAGAGATAAGATATGGACGATTATCATGGTGATGATCAGTAAACTCATGTATATGACATGGTGCTTCAAGCAATGCTCGTTAGTAGGCCTTGATCAACAGCCAAGGTTATGTTAACAGAGGCAAGTCAAAGGCAAAAGGGCTCTGTTGACTGAGAGCAAGCATAGGTCAGCCATCAGTGTATTCCAAAAGTAATGCTTCAAGGCATAAAAAGTTTTAGATAAGGTCTTGAATTAACTATTATATATATATATATATATATATATATATGTATATGTATATGTATATATATGTATATATATATATATATATTTATTTATATACACATACACACACATATACATATACAAATATATATTATATTATATATATACATATACATATGCATACATACATACATACATACATATATATATACATACATATATATATATATATGAGCAATCACGTGGCTAGTTCATTTTATAAATCAGCATGTTTTCAGATTTAATGGCATAAAATTTCGCCTCTCATTATTCCTTTACCCATGTTGACTGAAAAATCAATTATTTGTTTATAAAAAAAATGGCTAGTCTATGACACTTGAATGTGGATATGTTATGTGAATTATTGAATTATGTGAAAAAAGTTTGCACAAAGCACATGTTATTAAGATTTTGATATGTTGTTTCCAGATGTTGGCTGAAAAGTGATGCTAACCTACATGGGACAAAAGAATATTATTTTCCTCTATTGTCATTGGCTTGTTTATGTTACATTCTTCTTAACAGGTTTAGCAGCATCATTTGGATCCATTGAAGTTGCTGAGTTGGATTGGGGAAATGAAGATCATATCAAGGCTGTTGATCCACCATTTGATTACATTATTGGGACTGACATTGTAAGTCATTTCGGCACTGCTTCATTCAGATTAAGGCTGTTAATAAAACAAGCAAACATGAGGTTGTAGTGTCATCTTATTTTCACTTATAATATTCTGAAACTCATATATTTTGTTAGTGAAAGGTAGTATGCAAACCATTCACATATGGTGCTTAGCAACCATAGTTGCTAAGGTCCAATTGAGTAGTTAGTTGTATATTAGAAAATATTTCACAGAAATTATGTGGATCCAGTACATTGAACCTCCTTATGCCCTAGATTGGTGGGAGCCTTGTTTTCACATGGGCTGCCCTTTAGAATGCAAGCTTTGACACCATGGTATCATGGCTCTTTTGCAACTTACATGACCAGAGTTCAATTTGCATAGATGATTTCTCTACTTGTAACGTTAAGGTTGTGTATATTGACCGTTTTGTCACGAACGGTCGTCGCGCACCCACTACAGCTTCGTTCAACGAACCGTTTGTCGCTTTTGCATACTTGTATAGAGACATGGCAGCATGTTTTGCCTTGGTTTTGGGTGTTTTTGCTTGTAAAAATGCATGTTCGAACAAGTTGTAGCGCTACAGTGCGACCGCTCATCACGTCGTGTAAAACTGCCCCAAAATGGTTCCGTTTTCGTGTGCCACGGCCTGTTTTCTGCAGACCGCAGCTGCACGCAAAATGTCAGTCATCTCAGCACCCGGAAACCCCCCAGGTGGCACAGGGCTGGATGGGGCTTCGGTATATTGTCGGGTATTGAACAATCTTGACAAGTTCGCACGTTAACTTGACGGGAACTTGCCTTCGCGCCCGGCACCTGGTGAGCAGTTGTTTGTAGACTTGCAACTGTTCGTTCTACCTTCTAAAGTCCATGTTTTCTCCTTCCCTCTCTTTTCTCTCTTGCACTCAAGGTGCTTACTGAATTGTTTGTAAAGTTTCCCTTTTCGCGAGACGTCGGGACTTATCCGTCGCTTGTTTTCGAACTAATCAACTTTCTCTTTTACAGGTCCTTCGGGACCTGAGTGAGGTTGCAAATTGGCTGACCCTTTGCGGACGCATATCGCAAGGGCGCTTCGCGACTTAGACAACTCAAGCTAAGTTCACGACTTTGCCGCAGGGGTGTCTCACGGCTTAGGCAATTCCAGTTAAGTCCGTGATAGTTCGGTTCATTCCTAAACCTCATAATAGCAGGATTTCGTCCATTACATCATATTTTTTGTAAAACTAGAAATGCTTTTCCTAGGATTACTGGTATATAGACATAGACACAAATATTCTTTGAATTTTAAGATTTTATAATTTTGAGAAGATGAAGTTCAAGGGTGTTGAGGCAACTTGAGTAAATGCTTGAAAAACTTAGGCAACATGAGTAAACAAAGGAAGCCTTAGAAAACTATTGTATATATTTCTTAACCACTAAGGACATGACTTTTACAAAAAAAAAATGTCTTTTACATGTGGTTACCAACAGTGATATGTATGGAGCTAAAACCTGTCTGAAACCAGAAAAAGAAGAAAAAAAACATTCTGATTTTCAGTTTTGAATCCATTGACAAGTCAAGTATATGGTTGATTTTATCTTGAGTATTTAGTGGTAATTTCAATATGCATTGGGTGAATTAATTCATTTTAATTTAGTGGTCAGTTTTTCATGACAATACTAGGTAATTCAGGATAACAAAGATAGATTAATGGAAACTGATTTGTTCAGATTGACCTGTTTCATGTGAAAACCATAAAAATTATTTCTTCATGCAACTTTTATATATATGTTTTGCTGAACTAATAACAGCTATGGTTTGTTAATATCATTTTATAATCTGTTAAAATATATTTGATGTTGTTGGTCGAAGGTATACGCAGAGCATCTACTGGAGCCATTACTTCAGACAATTTTGGCATTATCAGGACCTAGGACTGTGATATTGGTAATGTTTATATTTTCAGATTCTTCTTAGTATAAAGGTTTACATGTTATGGTATTAAGACTATTTGTAACTCATTTAGTTAGGTTATGAGATCCGCTCCACGATGGTCCATGAAAGGATGATGGATATGTGGAAGCAAAATTTTGTGGTTAAAACCATCCCAAAGGCAAAGGTACGTGTAGGCATTGTGTGTTTCGGTTCAAATAAGCTTTTTGGATGATTAACTTTCTACATTGGTTTTTTTTGTCTATTCTATGTTTAATTTAGTTAGTTTTTTGAACCATTTATGCATTATGCATTATCAATCTACAAAAAGACTTGTGACCGGAAATTTAACATAAACTTGAGCTAAAAGTTTATGCAAGGCATTGTATACTCTCTCAAGATGGAATGTGACTATACTGCCCTTATGCTTTTAATTAAGGTTCCTTTGGATCAGAACTATCATAGAAGTTGAGATGGATTGTTTACATGCATCATTAATTGCTCACAGTTAAGAACTAAGAGGACATATATTTTGTTATCTTTTGTTATATTTTGTATATACTAGTAAGATAACTTTAATCCAAGTCCTGGTGAGACTTAACTATGTCAGCAAAGGTGGGATCTTTTGCCAAATTCGCTTTTGATATGAGTTATACAAGATTCTGAGAATCAGGATCCACAATTGGATTAACCATTCGAAAAAAAAGGATCAGATCGGATCTTTCAGATTCAACGTACAGATTGAAAAATCGGATTTTGGTAATTTTTAAAACTATTTTGTTTGGTTTTTAAATTATTGATTATTTTTTAATTGATTATTTTTATTGAATCTAACAATTTTAGTATTTTTGTTACTAATTTGTAATTTTGGTGATGCGATTGCTACAAAAATATTAATTTCATATATACACTGTTTGATTCAAGCATGCAGCAAAATTAAGATATGTCAGGTGAAGGTCCATGTTCCTGTATGTTCCAGCAAAAATGAAAAATAATACTGGCTATGAGCCATCTACAACATACCTCCATTGCCAGTCCTGAGATTTTCTACCACATGGATATAATATTTTGCAACTTTGTGTGATAATCTTTCCTTAAAACATGCTTCTCATGATCATATGCAAATTTAACTCTCATGCATACATCAGAAAATAACTTGGTATTTGTTATTACGATAGGTAAAAGTAGTCTGTTACCCAGAATGTAATCTATGAAATGACAAGACATGATAGGTAAAAGTTTTTCTTTGGACAACTGACAGAGATAGCCCATCTTGTGGGTGCAGATGGATAGCAAGTACCAACACCCTAGTATTCAGCTTTTCATGATGGAGGTAAAAGATCAATCTAGATACAAGAATCCTGGACCTACTGCAAATCAAATTCCAGAGTCTAGTCGTGGTTGTGACGAGGATGGTCAAAGTTGTGAAGCAGAAGAAGATGCCAGGGATGCAACAGCTAGTGAGAACATCATGGATTTAGAACCTGGGAAGATTGATGACTGGGAAATCAGAAGATTGGGATCTATGGCTGCACGGCTTCTGCGAGATGTCAAGATAACATAGATTGCCGTTTTCCTTGGTCGGCTCTGGATTTGATCCTCAGAATGTGAAGGTAAAACCTGCAACACAATGGAATCATGCCTTTTTTTCACTGAACACAGCCAGACTTGAAATTACTGGTTAAATTCCTCTCCAAACCCCAGTCTGAAGTAAGACATGAGTCTATGATAGAAATCCTCCCATCGGCCTTTCAGTTTTCCATGAGGGTGTGCGAAAAACACGGGACTAACTGGTTGCAAGTTGACCTGCAGTTTAGCTCAGTAGCTGAAGGCAATCAGTAGCATGAATTGGATGGTCCTTCATGGTGAGAGTGGAGGCTGCTAAGATTGAGTTCAACTGTTATTTAGGTTTTGCCTATTGTTTGCACGAGGAATTTTGGCATGAATGAGAGACTGATTGAGTGACTATCATGTTATGTTGGGTTGAGATTTTACAAGTTAAAACTCCTAGTTTGAATCAAGTGTCGCAGAGTACAAGTATTATGAGTATTTGCAATGACATTGGGCAACGGAATGGGTAAATCATCAACAGCAGTAATGCCATGATGATTAGTTGCTTTGGCCCATTTGGATTTTTTATTATTTTTCTGTATTTGTTTTGAGGTATAATAAGAAAATTATTTTCTTGCAACTTGGGTCACTGCCGTTAAGAGTCACGGAAATCATTCTTATATTTTTAGAATAAAGGAAAAGATTCTATAGATCGATGATGTTGGTCTGTCTTTTCTTCATTTTTTTTATATTTTCAGAATGTAAAATATAACGGTTGATAATGGACTTTCAGATTTTTTTTTCTTTTAGTCGTTAGAAAAAAAAAATTGTTCGAAAAATATTTAAATGATTTATTTTTTTTGTACTAATAAATATTTAAATGATTAGGATTAAATAATTTTTAAATAAAAAATAATTTTTAAAATTAGAATTAAATATTTTTTTTGTAATAGATAAATGACGAATGTAAGATTCGATAATGTTTTTATCCTATAATTTCACTGTTGGATATTTATTATTTTATTCAAATCTCTTTCATACTTGGTTAAAGGGTTATATACCCATTCAAAATAATTTATTCTTTATTTAAATAATATTTAGGTAAATTTTTGGAAAAAGTTTATACGTTTTATAAATTTTTGCATAGCTTTCTCATTTTCAAAAATTCTCGTAGAAAGCTTTAATTTTTCAAATTGGTAAAAGTATTCTTCAATATTTTTTGTCTTTTCCCTAAAATGCTGTATCTTCTCTCCACTTTTTTAATGAACTAATCCATTCAATTGAACCGGTTTGATCAAAGAATTGATGTAAAATAAATTATATCAAATAATTTATTTGATAATATCAATTTGTATCATTAAAAATAATAAATAAATATACTACATTATAAAATATAATCCAATATATATATATATATATAATAAATTTAAAAATAATTATATTTAATACAAAATAAAAAATAATATAGTAATAAATATTTATTATTTTCTTGCAACTTGGGTCACTGCCGTTAAGAGTCACGGAAATCATTCTTATATTTTTAGAATAAAGGAAAAGATTCT
This sequence comes from Musa itinerans, assembly GCA_001649415.1. Classification (NCBI taxonomy): domain Eukaryota; kingdom Viridiplantae; phylum Streptophyta; class Magnoliopsida; order Zingiberales; family Musaceae; genus Musa; species Musa itinerans. The sequence continues at coordinate 107,969 of LVTN01000656.1, read as the reverse complement.
ATAGATCGATGATGTTGGTCTGTCTTTTCTTCATTTTTTTTATATTTTCAGAATGTAAAATATAACGGTTGATAATGGACTTTCAGATTTTTTTTTCTTTTAGTCGTTAGAAAAAAAAAATTGTTCGAAAAATATTTAAATGATTTATTTTTTTTGTACTAATAAATATTTAAATGATTAGGATTAAATAATTTTTAAATAAAAAATAATTTTTAAAATTAGAATTAAATATTTTTTTTGTAATAGATAAATGACGAATGTAAGATTCGATAATGTTTTTATCCTATAATTTCACTGTTGGATATTTATTATTTTATTCAAATCTCTTTCATACTTGGTTAAAGGGTTATATACCCATTCAAAATAATTTATTCTTTATTTAAATAATATTTAGGTAAATTTTTGGAAAAAGTTTATACGTTTTATAAATTTTTGCATAGCTTTCTCATTTTCAAAAATTCTCGTAGAAAGCTTTAATTTTTCAAATTGGTAAAAGTATTCTTCAATATTTTTTGTCTTTTCCCTAAAATGCTGTATCTTCTCTCCACTTTTTTAATGAACTAATCCATTCAATTGAACCGGTTTGATCAAAGAATTGATGTAAAATAAATTATATCAAATAATTTATTTGATAATATCAATTTGTATCATTAAAAATAATAAATAAATATACTACATTATAAAATATAATCCAATATATATATATATATATA
>LVTN01000656.1:96885-107237 GCA_001649415.1 Musa itinerans | reverse complement strand
AATATATATATATATATATATAATAAATTTAAAAATAATTATATTTACTACAAAATAAAGAATAATATAGTAATAAATATTTATATATATATTTTTTTAAAATTAAAAGGTCAATATGACCATTAAATTTTTTAAGTTTTTAAAAATTTATTTATTGATTTTGCCCTTGAAAAGTTACATTTATTTAGAAAATATTAAAAATTATTATTTAAATTCTCCAAAAGAGAATAATTATATTTTTTATCCATTTACAATAAACTTAAATATTTTATAAAAGTTTCAACTTATTTTGATCAGGCTATGACCTAGTTACACTATTTTCTAATAGTGTAAGTGGTTTAAGACAATATTTTTTGGATCAAATTTTTAGAATAGATTTTCTACCTATTTAAAAGCTCAAATGTCAACAAATATTTCATGAAAACATCATATTTTGATAAAATTAGATAAATTTTTATAGTATTTAGATGTTGAAAAGTTTTTTTTTAAATAAGAAATAAATTTCATAAAATAGAAAAAGTTGACTTTTAATCTAACTGGGTTCAATGAAAATGTTTGAAGAAAATATCATGTTATTTTGATCAGGATTTGACCTATTTACAGTATTTTTGAATTGACTCATAAACAGTGTAAGTGATTCACGCCATTGATCTTTTGGGATCAAATTTTTAGAATATGTCCTCTACCTATTTAAACTTTTAAATGTCAAAAATAATTTCAGGAAAGCATCATATTTTGATAAAATTAGAAGGATTTCAAGAAAATGGATAAAATTTTATAGCATTCAGATGCTGAATTTTTTTAAAACAATATTTAATAAATTTTCTAAAATAGAAATTTTAATTTATTTTCTCTTTGGATTCAATGCAAAGGTTTCCTGAAAAATCTTAAGTTGATTTGACCAGAATTTAATCCATCGACATTATTTTTTAAATTGGCCTCAAAACAATGTAAGTGGTTCAAAGCCTTTGTTTTGGGATCAAATTTTCAGAATAAGTTTTCTACCTATTTAGAGCTCAAATGTCAAAATAAAATTCATGAAAGTATCATATTTTGATAAAATTAGAAAAAATAAAAAACAAAATTTCAAAGTGTTTAAATGCTAAAAAATTTAAAAATATATGAAATAAAATCTCTAAAATAGAAAAATTAAAATTTTATCCATCTGGGTCCAATGCAAAAGTTTCCAGGTTGTTTTAAGTAGAATTTGACTCAATTACACTATTTTTTGGGCCAATTCAAAAATAATATAAGTGATTCAAAATCTTGATTTTTTGGGTTCAAATTTTCAAAATAGATTTTGTATCTACTTAGAAGCTCAAATACTAAGAAACATTTTATAGAAACATCATATTTCGACAAAATTAGAAGAAATCGAAGAAAATGGATAAAATTTCATAGTGTTCAAATGTTGAAATTTTTTAAAAAATAAATAAATTTTATAAAATAGAAAAATGTTTTTTATGGTCCATCTGTAGTGACATTTTTTAAAATAGGAAAAAGTTTTTTTATATAAAATAGGAATTAAAATAAATAAATAAATTTTATAAAATAGAAAAAAGTTTCCTACAATTATCAAGTTGTTTTGACCAAGATTGACCCATGTCATTTCAATAATAATTTGAGTCAAAGCCTAGTCAAAATAACCTCATACTTTTGGGAAGCCTTTGCATTAGACCTAGATGGACAAAAAAAAAACTAAACTTTTTATTTCTTTTTAAAAATTTATTTGGTATTTTTTTAAAAAAATTCATCTTCTAAACATTATAACATTTAGAAGAAAATTTATATGATGCTTGTATGAAATACTTTTTGATATTTAATATTGTAAATAGGTAAAAAATAGATAATAAAAATTTGATCTGAAAAACCAATGCCTTGAACCATTCACACTCTTTAAAAGATAAAAATATGAAAAAAAAATGTAATTAGGTCTTAACTTAGTCAAAATAAGTTGGAACTTTCAGAGAGGCAAAAATATAATTTTCTCTTTTTAAGAATTTAAGAAATATTTTTTTGATATTTTCTGGGTAAATTTAATTTTTTAGGGTCAAAGTCTGTAAATAAAATATTATTTTTAAAATTTAAAAATAAAAATAATTGTCATTTATATCTTTTAAATTTATTTTCAAATTTGTAATAAATATTTTAATTTTTTTTAAAAAAATATATTTATTTATTAATTTATTAATGTCAATATAATTTTATTCTTTATTTTATAATTACTAATTTTTAAATTTTGTTATTTATATTTTATAATTTTTATAATTTAATATATTTATTTATTTTTTTAATAACATAAATGGATATATCAGTAAATTAATTAAACCAGTTCCAATAAAAATAATTTTTATTATTTTTTATAATTATATATGTTGGATCATTAAGAAGATAAAAGAAAGAAGATGCACATTTTAAGGAAAACAAAAATTATTAGAGGTTGTTTTTGTCCTTTTGGTAAGTTGAGGCATACCGTGGGAATTTTTTAAAATGGAGGGGTTATGTGAAATTTTTTCAAAACCAGAGTTTTTTTTTTTTCCCCAAAAATTTAGTCATTACATTTTAAATTTAATTAAAAACATTTAAACTGATCAAATACATCTAAATAAACAGAACCCTTCGAGGAGTGCCAAGGCAAGGCGAGTGTTGCTCTGTTGGGTGCGCCGTCGACGGGAAAGACCCCAAGGATCTCTGCAATGGGATCCCCGACGATGCGACGGCTTCGGATTCCAAGCCTTTCTTTCTCTCAAATGGCCTCATCTTCCATTTCTTGTCCCGGTATCATCGGATAAGCTTTGTGGATTATTGGTCTGGAAGAGTGCATCGTCTTGATTTATCCCATCCTCCTTCACGCACCGCACCAGGCGATCCAAGTTCGCTCGATCATCTTGTTCTCTTCCCATCTTCAGGCAGCAGAAGATCTAAAACATTAGGGTCCCAGAGACGGAGTTCGACACCATTCCGTGGCCGCAACGAGAGATAAAAAAAGGTATGCATCGAGGACAAAACATAGTTTACTTTTTGGGCATAAACTATTCAGGAGGATCAACAAGGTGCTGCAGCATGGCACGTTGAGGTCTAGGAGGTATGCATCGAGGACAAAACGAAGTTCAAGTTTTGGGCATAAACTACTCAGGAGGATCAACAAGGTTACTGCAGCATGGCACATCGACATTACAGTCCAATGGAAGTCTCTCTGGTGATTTCATAACCCAAACCATTAAGGTTCCCCGCAGATACCAACAAGGATCCGAAGGAGGACATTATAGAAAGTAAAGAGACTTGATTTGAATCGTCGTCTTGATTTGATAGCCTAGCAGAATTTTTGTAGCTTTCTATACGGAATTTTGGACAACTGAGAGGGAATCTTCAAAGTTCACCTTTTATTGGTAGTGACGCACGTGAAGCGTGTCTCCTTGAAAGTTCTTGATATCTAATCCTTCCATGTGTCTCTGTGTTGGCCGGTTAAAGCGCAACTCCTACCACCTTCCTTCTTAAGAACAGGAGGAAAGCTTAACCTCTTTCTCGTGGGGGAGCAAGAGTAACGTTCCATGGCTTTTAACCTCTCCTCCTCTATTCTCCAAGTCGCCCATATCTCATCCAAACCGCGGCTGCAACGCAAAGCCTTGGCTGCTGCCTCTTCTCGTCGTCCGTTTGGTCATAAAGCTGAGTCACCCGCACATCTCCGATCTACTCCGAGCCTCCCCTTGCGGCCTACAGGGCGTTCCTTCCGATGCTCGTCCTCCATCAACGACCGTGGTGACGAGGACCAGGCGGTGACGGAAGTCGAGCGGCCGTTGGAGGAGAAGCGGAGGGCTGAGCTCGCCGCCCGCATCGCCTCCGGCGAGTTCACCGTCCAGCAGTCTGGGTCCGTTGCACTTCTCCTTTTCTCTTTCGTCAAATTGTTCTTTTCTGAACTAGTGATGGATTTGGACCTGTCTTCTCAAGAAAAGGTGGGTTCTTGCGCTGAGGAATGGGCTTTCGAATCTGGGGCTGCCGCACGAGTTCTTGGAGCGGCTGTTCTCGAGATGGGCCGACAGCGGCAGCGGTGAGCGCCTTGAGATCCCTCAGGCGAGAGGATCGGTTGATGCCGTTGCAGAGCAGGCCTTCTTCATCCCTCTCTACGAGCTCTTCCTCACTTATGGAGGCATATTTCGCCTCAACTTCGGCCCTAAGGTAAAATCATGGGCATATCTATTATCATTCTGTTTCAGGCCTTCTTACTGAAAAATTCAAAAAATTCAACTTCGGCCCTAAGGTTGTAGTTCTGCAACCTTTCTTCAATAAGGAATGCTAAAGTTTCGATTTTTATCAGTCCTTTCTGATTATTTCGGACCCGGACATTGCTAAGCACATACTGAAGAACAACTCCAAGGCTTATTCCAAGGTATCTCCATGTTTTTATCAGTGTACCTGTTCGGTTGTCTAACATATATAATTATACCTAGAGTAATGGTTAATGCAGGGTATACTAGCTGAAATTCTGGAGTTTGTGATGGGGAAGGGTTTGATTCCAGCTGATGGTGAGGTTTGGCGTGTCAGGAGACGTGCAATTGTTCCGGCATTGCATCAGAAGGTGATTCCTAAACGATTATAATTAAGTAATCTGAATCTGTACTTTTTAAACATTTGTTTGATTTCCAATACATACTAATTTTGGTCTATTTAACAGTATGTGGCTGCCATGATAAACCTCTTTGGGAAAGCTTCATTTGGACTGTGTGAGAAGTTGGATGCTGCAGCCTCAGATGGAGAGGATGTGGAGATGGAGTCGCTCTTTTCACGGTTGACACTTGACATAATTGGAAAGGCAGTTTTTAATTATGAGTTTGATTCATTAACCCATGATAATGGAATTGTCCAGGTGATCGTTTGTTTGTTCCTTTTACCATTAGAATCGGTTAAAATTTGTTTCTTTTCCATAATATGTTTCTCTGTCAATGGGATCGTCAGGCAGTATATGTCGCCCTGCGGGAAGCAGAGATGCGTAGTACTTCTCCCATTCCTACTTGGGAAATTCCAATTTGGAAAAACATCTCCCCAAGACAGAGGAAGGTTTCAGAAGCCCTTAAGTTGATTAATACTACACTGGATGATCTTATTGGTATCTGCAAGGTAATTCATGATAACTGCTTTATATTTATTGTAACTGGTAAGTCTTTTTTTTGTTCATTGGGTTTCATTTCTTGATGCACTGAAATGTCAGCAATTCTCTCTCCCTTTATTTAGAGTCTAGAGAGTTGTTAAGATATTCATAGGCATGAACTCTTTTTCCTGGTTGTCATTATTCAGTACACTTCATGATTTTATTCAGAAAGATCTCTGTATATAACTTAATGACTATGCTATATATCTGCTGCCCCTTGTGTTGCTTCTTACCAACGTCTTGGCATGCTATGATCCTTTGCTCCTTTAGTGCAGCTACCAAGGTTTAGTTTGACTTCAATGTTCTATAACTTCAATAAATTATTTGATCTATTTGTAACATTCTAGAAAGATCATTGCATTATTCTCGTTACAATTTATATGTTCATAATTGCAGAGAATGGTAGAGCAAGAAGAATTGCAATTCCATGAAGAATACATGAACGAGCAAGATCCTAGCATTCTTCACTTCCTACTTGCTTCTGGAGATGATGTATGCCTTGAATTCCATGCTTTATTTAATACGCAGGTCTCTCAGTCAATCTTACTCGCTTATTGTTTTATTTTTTGTCTAGGTCTCCAGCAAACAACTTCGAGATGATTTGATGACAATGCTTATAGCTGGTCATGAAACATCTGCTGCAGTGTTAACGTGGACATTTTATCTTCTTTCTAAGGTGTCTATTCTATGATTACAATACTTCTGAGTACTGTTCTTATGCCAAGTATTGTAGTAAGTATTGGAGATTTTAATAGGAAACAACGATGGAATGTCTGCCAAATGACATACTAACATCATCATACACAAACATGAACAAAAAACATTCGTCGTTGCCAAAACCTAATTTTCTTTTATGTAATTCTTGATAGAGGTACAATGAATTTATGTGGAGATTGCAAGTTATATAGTTCTATTGCAAGTTAACTGATGTATTTTCTTTATATAGGCACCAGAAGTAGTTGCTAAGCTCCAGGATGAGGTAGTTGCTAAGCACCAGAAGTAGTTGATGTATTTTCTTTTTGCTCAGTGACAACCATATGGCACTTCATTTGATCATGGGTATTAGGTTGATTCTGTTTTAGGTGACCGATCTCCAACAATTGAGGACATGAAGAAACTGAAGTATACTACTCGAGTAATTAATGAAGTAAGATCTTCATTCAGTATATAACTACCAATGGGACATTGCTTTTGTTGTATGATTTATGTGAAATAGCAATGTTTATGCATCCAAATTTAATCCTTTTTGCAGTCATTGAGACTTTACCCACAGCCACCTGTTTTAATCCGTCGGTCTCTCGAAGATGATGTGCTCGGAAAGTATCCAATAAACAGGTGATGAGATGCTATTGTACTCTTAAATAATTCATGCATATTTTACTGAACTAGATATGATTATCTATCTTTAGAATTTTTTCATTGTGTATGGTAGTTCTTCTTTGCACAAAAGAGAAGCGAAAACCAATGGATGATAGTAGTCTTATACTTCAGAATGTTCCCTATTACTGACTGTGAATGGAATTGACGGTATTCCTGAATTAGGCATGTGCTTAAATCTTCTAATCTGATTAGAAGTGCCTGCCGCCTGTGGTGGTTCTATTTGTGCTTACCAATGTCAGTGGTTTGTAATTTTCCCATTACTGGATCAACTAAACATAAACAACAGACTTTAACACTTGATGCTTTCTGTAACTCTATGGGGAGGAAATAGAATATGATAGTCTTTAATGAAAACAGGTATTGTTCAACCCAATATTTTGTCCATTAAATTATATGGAGGAAAGAGAACATGGGATGACACTAATCAGATGACACGGCCATGGAGCTGTCATTGGAAATGGAAATAACTTAAATGAGGCTTCTACATGGATTGCCAGCAATCACATTTAAGAAATGTTATGGGTACATTTGAAAATGTGATTTCTAGATCAAGGGGAAAAAAGAAAAAAAAGTATATATTAGTGAAGATAGAGAAAATCCATAAAATGTAAAAGCTCCAGAAGGGATATGAGATTCCTATAAGGAAATCCACCTTAGATTGTATAAACTCAACGTGCTAGATGCACAAGTTAAACCTCAAGCTTGAATGTCTCAAAAAATATAGCTTTGTGAACTATTAGTATGTAGTGTCCATCATTTTTCTTCTTTTTGTGCCCATAATTTCACTGTAGATGTGTTTCACCTGCAGATGAGCAAGCATATACATGAAGGATAGCATAATAAAAAGTCATGCATGCATGCATTTTATTTGTCCTTTGAGCATCGAAACACATAGACCTATTTGACAACAAGATCATAGTGTAGTTTATCAATTTGATACTATTAGCTCTGAGCTCATTCATTATGATACAGTGATGTGATTCTTATTTCCACTGTGAAGTGTCAGTTTTAAGATATCTGGAAGTTAATAACTATACTTTCCATCATTATTGAAGTCTTCTTTGAATGACAGGGGTGAAGACATTTTCATTTCTGTATGGAACCTCCATAGAAGTCCTAAGCATTGGGTTGATGCTGAGAGTTTCAATCCTGAAAGGTGGCCATTGGATGGACCGAATCCAAACGAAAGCAATCAGAATTTCAGGTTCCATGCTGACTCTGAATTAGCATCTACTATTAGTCTTAGATTCTGCAGCTGTGGTTCTCTTGTTGGAGAAATTTAAGTATCCAAATAACAACATATGTATAGCTTGCTTACCAATCTTGGAGTCTTTTGCTTGCCTCCAAATTTTAATAATAAAGTCTCAGACTGCAAAAATTATCTGTAGGAATCTCTTTAGTACATATCGCTTTTCATATGGTCTCTTATTTATGCTGCAGTGTTCAATTTAAACAGTTGTATATTCTTGTTTAGTTGATGTTTTTTGGTAGATATTGCTTACTTGGATTAAGCCAAACTATGATGTACTCTCTTGTGCCCAGTCGCATGTATATGCTGCCTAGTAAACATTATTCTTCTTCACAAAGCTAAACTTTACAGTCTACATATTCTTAATTGTTGGATGTTAACTGTTATCTTTCTGCCTGTTATTTCTCCAGTTGTAAATCTTTGTTGCACCAAATGATTCTACTCTGTTGCTTTATATGGGATTCTTTAAAATTAATGACCAGAAAGCTTTAGTGAATCATTTCCAACAATTGGATACCTTTCTCATGTGTGCCTCCAGTAAGTTGAATACTACATGTGATGGAACAGTGACATAGTTTCAATCAATAATTTTTCAACTAGCATTCTTTTTTATATATCCAATTACAGTTTCATCTATTCTCAATAGTGACCTTCATGATAATTGTGAAGGGAGTAGCAGGAGAGTTTAATTGTAATATATTTAGCCTGCACTACAACTGGTTAGTTTCTTCCTTCAGCAAAATATCCCTGAGAAAATCATTTGAATTTTATGGTTGTTAAGATTTGATCAGAAAAGTGAGTGTTTTACTTTCAAAAAGCAGTTTCTGTCGAACATGAACTCCTGTTAAATCACATGAATGAGAGATCATTTTAGTTCAGGAGTCAAAATCTGATCTGAGAAAACAAGGGACTGAAGGATGGTCCAAATGAATGGTCGATCAAGTGATTTGTGTTAATGGAAATTCATTTTTTGTAATTTGGGTCCATTGAAGCTATAATGGATTCAATTTAAAGAAGCAATTATAGCTCCTGTTAAAATCGTAGGATGAAAGGATCATTTTATTTCGGAAGCCAGAATCTAAACTCAGAAATCTGGACCAAGTGTTGGTCTAAATGGATAGTCAGTTAAGTGATTTGTGTAAATGGAAATTAATCTTTTAAATTTTGGGCTCATTGAAGCTTTATTGTATTCCATTTAAGGAAGTGATCATACGTGCTACATCCCATCTTTGATGTCATGGTTTTATATTGCTTGTATATGTATTGAGGAAATTACATCAATTCAATCTTGACGAATGATCCCTGAAGAGAACATTATAATGAATCATATTTGGAATCAAGAACTACATGTTGCTGACATTATTTTTATGTTTCACATGTTGTATTGTGAACTATCAATTGTTAATGAACCATGTGTATGGAAGTTTTTTAGTATTTCGTTTTCAGCTGCTATATAAATAATATATCGTATCCACTTCTTTCAGTTATTTACCATTTGGTGGTGGACCACGAAAATGCATTGGAGACATGTTTGCCACTTTTGAGGTAATACAACAACAATAACAAAGTTGTAAGTCTTAACTATTTGGGGTTAGTTATATGGATATTTTGTCGTCATTGAAATTTGTAAAAAATCATATGTTTAATTGAGTTCGGAGTACTTAAATTTTTATTTATAATTTCTATTAAAGTCATTTTAGGTCTTCCTCAATCTTTTCTTTTACCACTAATATTAATTATTTTACCTTTTCTGATTATTGTATCATGAGGTCTCCTCAGCACATACTCATACTATCGTAAATAATTTTTTCTCATCTTATCCTCTATCGAAGCAATACTTAATTATTTATGAAAAACATATTTTTTTTCTTATCTTTCCTGGTAACTCCATACATCCGTCTCAACATTCTTATCTCGGCAATATAAATTTTTATTTATGTTTTTTCTTAACTGCCTAACACTTAAATCTATAAAGCATTGTTGGTCTCATGACCGTCTTATAAAATTTTTCTTTTAATCTCAAAAGCATCTGATTATTACACAAGACTTTTGATGCCGCTCTGTCACGGACAAACTTCTAAACCGGATGTTTGATGAAATGCTTATGTATGTCCGTGTCTTTTCATATGTTCATGCTTTGCACAGCATGTAGAGGGACGGTCGAAGGCGCAACAGCCCCATTTTAGGCTTGTAAATAAAGGTCGTGTCATGTGGACACTTGTGAGAGATATTCGGTCTGTAGTGGACCATTTTGACCCTTTGTTGTGCAACTGTTCGGAGCTTGTAAAGTCTGTTTGTAATTTGCATTAGCTATGAAGTGTTTTCGGAGATGTTTGCTTGTGGATCCCGAGTGAGGCGCTTTCTCTAATCCGTTTTCTCTTTTGTAGGTCCTAAGGGACCATGGGAGGTTTCGGGGAGGCTGACCTTTGCGGACGGACACGCAAGGGTGCCGCACGACTTAGGCAAAACCAGCTAAGTCCGTGACAGATGGTATCAGAGCGGGACAAACACTCATAGAAACACTTGGCATGCAAACGTGGGGGACCTAGCAGGGCTGCGTTGAAGGCAGTCGGCACG